>WJEZ01000625.1:0-17275 GCA_009869925.1 Thalassaphorura encarpata
ATCAAATTAAGGATTGTTACATGCTACCAATAGATAAATTTACTAATGTCTGTAATATATTTGAATCAATCTATTCCATCTATAATAAAAATTGGAGTAGTGCGGTTCAAAATTTATGGAATCATTTAAAAAAATATCAGTTTGTATAGCAGATCGGTTCTTTGTTTTTTAATTTCGGGGGTGATAAAATTTCGCCTACAAGATTTTGTATTTTGCATAATTTTCTCGAACTATAAATTAGTCATAGACTTCATAGTATTCGAAATTTCCAGGATTTAAGGACAATTCATAGAATCATCAATAGTGCTTATCTTCCAACATGTCTCAATGCTAATGCTCGTCAACTTTTTAGTTTGCTCTTAACTTTTCGCCCAGAGTTTGACATTTAGTAGGGTTTATTCCTGGTCTCTTTGTTGAGATCAATTGTTTGGCATAAGGCGTATGAAAATCGATTAAGATCTTAAAGATCTGTGTTTACAAGCCAAAATTAAACAGTACCGTTTTGGAAATTGACTGAAAAGCGAGATTGTTATTTTTATGCATTAAAAACATGGGTAGTTTCTAACTATATTAACTTTGTATCCGCTTTCATATTTTTGGGTTAATCGGCTAGGTCAGTTAGTCACCAGACCCCAAAAACATAGAGGGTTTCCCATATCAAGCAGGATCAACCAAGGAATGAAATGTTGAAATCCGAGGAGTTTTGGTATTTGGTCAAGGTCTGTAATCTGTCGAGCCTGCATAGACAGACAGACACAACGAGAACAATAACTGGGCTTCATCAGCTAATAAGGAGATGGTGCTGATTGTTGTTGATATTGGGACTGACCTGATTTAGGGGTGGGTGTCAGAAAGTAGGGCATATAATTCCATTGACCCCGGAAACGTACTTCTATTTGCTTTGTAGGTCATCTTTGAAAAATATTATTGTGTTATTGAGTCTGACTGAGTTGAATGAACCAGGAAGAACGAGTCCACCAATACGACTCACCTGTACTACAAGTCCTCATTCGTTGACTGGTCGCGAAGGACTGCAACTCGAGGAACTAGTTTCCTCTGGTCTTATGCGCTAGTATTTGCCCAAAGCAACACTTCATCTCTGGCCTTACCAGTAAGCAGAAATTAGTGCTTTTCCACCCATTTCCATTCAATTTTTACGATATATTCTTTTTTTCACTTCAGGACTTTGCTTTTCTGCCTTTTGGCTTTGCGAAACATTCATTTGAGTAAGTTCAAATTTAAACCTTTTAATTTGTATGTGATGGGAACTAATTTTTTTAATTATCTTTACATTATACCAGATGTGGGCTGCGGATAATTCCAATCTGAAGGCCAAGTCTTCGATGTTAATTTTCATGCTGAGGGTGTTTCTTGTAGTCGGTACCCTTGTCGTTGCTTCCAGCAACAATTGCCACTTCTTCAATCGACATGAAGTATCATTAATTAATGCAACTTTATGTGATCGAATTAAAAGTAGCCATAAAAAACTGAAAACATATAAATCTACCTATTTCAATACTGTTTCATTTGAATCAATTTATTGTGTTATCAATAAAAATGAACATTTTGTACGCAAAAGTTTACGGAGAAGACAATTTTGTTTTTTTTAAATCTTATAATTCACGGAGGATTCCCAATTTAAGAATATGTGAAAGTAATGAAATTAAAGCAATATTATTTTGTATCTTCATAACCTTCTCAGCTTTTCGTGTTCATCTAAATTTTCTTCCGTATTCGCAGAAAGTCTACAAAAGCATGTTTTTAATTACAAGCTACAGAGATGGCAAATCAAATGCCATTGAACCCGGAAATGGTGGCACTTATTTTTGACCTCGTTTTTTAGAAAATATTTGTCGAGTTTGGCAGATAGAGGTAAATGAACTGGGAAGAAAAATTGCATTCGCAGGACTAACATGTCCTGCAAATTCTCTTTGTTAGGATCGGGTGCGGAGAGCCGAACTACTGAGCAAAGGTCCAACTCGATAGTTGCTCGATTTCGTTTCTCTGACCTTCTGCTTTTTTGTGAGCAAAACTGGACAATTCAAGGCCTATCCGCGGAATTTTTACGTTTTTTGATTGTTGTAAGTATTTTAAGTCATGGAGAGGTCCTGGAAGTTATTGTACGATATCAAGATTATCTTCGACAAGGAAATTAGGAAAAGAGACATGGAACTGAAGAATGTGAAGATATTTCTTAACATAGTCAGCATACGAGGCTCGTATTACGAAGGAGGACGTATAGTCTTACCCACGGACGAGATGGACAAGGCTCTGCTTACCGGCAGAAATGATTTTGTTAACGCCGTATTCAAAAGAAGATTTCGGGTTTTAGAATCAATAATAGCGATGGACACAGCCCTATCTCGCGCATTCATGAAGGAATTCTTCATATTTTTGGCTCCCAGACTTCAAGATCTTTTAGACAAGCATCGATCAAAAAGTGACAACAATGGCTTGTTTGTCATGACCTAGTCCTTTCTAAAAAGTGTTGCGGGTTTCCATCTTGATTTGAGTTGCAATTACAGTATTCAAGAAACAGCACCTTTGGAGTCTGATTTCACAGATTTGTACATTTCTCAGGACATGTCCGATTTTACAATAAAATGCTATGATGGATATATAACAGCTCATAAAGCTATTTTGAGTGCTAGGTCTCCAATACTCAGAACACTGTTTCATGCTGGAATGCAAGAGTGCAAGACAAATACTATGCAAATAGACGAGTATTCTGTAGTCACAGTGAGACTTGTTCTTCAGTACATTTATACTGGACACCGTTACTTATTCGAATATTGACCAACTTGAAGATGTTTTGCAAGCTGCTCACAAGTATGAGTTGTATAAGCTTGTAGCTCTATGCTTCAAAAAGTTGTGTAATTACCAATCAGTCATGCCTAGTCGATGTATTGGAAAACTGGCCAGATTAGCCTACAGATTTGGAGCAGATGATGATGTGAAAAAATTCATTCAGCAGCTTTTAACTGAGAAAAAGTCCACCCTTCAAGAAGATACAAATTTTCTCCGTCACCTACAAGAGGAGAGTTGTATAAACTTGTAGCTCTGTGCTTCGAAAGGTTGTGTAATTATCAATCAGTCATGCCTAGTCGATCTATTGGAAAACTGGTCAGATTAGCCTACACATTTGGAGCAGATGATGATGTGAAAAAATTCATTCAGCAGCTTTTAACTGAGAAAAAGTCCACCCTTCAAGAAGATACAAATTTTCTCCGTCACCTACAAGAGGAGCCAATGGCGTTTGTTGAGTTTGGATTTTAGGGTACGGAATCAGACATTATGTAGGTCTTATAGACAGACAAATTTCTTATAGATATGATACAATTGGATCAATTTATGGCGCTTTAAATAAAAATGGGAGTATTGCTGTTCAAACTCTATAGAATTATTTGAAGAGTAGTTCAGTACTTACAATTATTTTTTTTAGTTTCGAGAGTGGTTAGGCGAAAGTCTCTTTTGAAGAATAACCGTTAGAAGAAAACAACAATATTTTGTAATTAGGTTCGGTTCTGATATTCTCAGTTTAAAAAATAAGATCATTTGCTCGCACTACTATACTACTTTTCTAAGTAGCCACCGTTCGCCCAAACACTCTAAAATGAATTGAGAGCTACCCGAAAGAAAATTCACAAATTCATTTCTAATCCATATAAAAAAATTCAGGCCCTTCATGTCCATCTGTATGTGCGTTGCAGCTTCACCTCTGAGACTGCCCCATAGATTTTCATAAATGATAGCTAAAAATGTTAAAAGTAGTCGGCGGATGATCGATATCTATATGATATGACGATTTACCACATCTGCACCCTGGACGGTTGGCTATCTTCGTTTTTTTATGTATAGAATTAAAAAAAAATGTGCCGACTTCGACTCTTTCAGGCCAGAGGATATCGAAAAGTACGCTAAATTGTTCAAGATTACCTTGACCGGAAGGGAAAATTCGATATTCACGAGTGTCGTATTAATTGGACAAATGTTGAACCTAAGGATGTTGTTTTACATTAATTAATTTTTGATTAATTTTATATAATCCATGACCCAATACAAGCCGCTAATGTCCACCTACTTTTTTCTAATTCCGTGAGTGTTTGAATTTTCAAAATCGGACCAAGCGTTTTGGAGATATAACAAAGATTGGGTGATGTCAATGATATAGCATGGCTGGATAAGCCTATCGCTTTGGCCTAATGGTTCTGAATATGAAGAATTGGCGGTTGATCACAGAAATGGAAACTGGGTCACAACGTTTACCGTTTTAAACTCCATTCATGAAATCCCGTAATAATATTCATGGAAAACGAAATTGAATTAAGATCAGCCGAGTCCAGCCTTGGTTGGAATGCAACCCTTGGCTAATTGGATTAATTCACTTTCAATGCGACGCAATGCTTATGCCCATGCATCCTTCCTTTCACTCTCGTTTCTTAATATTTTCCTCATTTGACCCGTTTCTAATGTTTTGTATTTTTCTTTTATCTGTTCAGATTTTGCTTTATGGGCCTTTTAAGCTAGTAGTAAATAAATTGGATAGCTTCTTGTTCTTCGTTTTAGTTTTCAGAGTTGACTAATCGCTTCTAGATTCTAGAATATTCCTGTTCTTCATGTACAACTGTGCCAGTGTAATTCAACCAGGGTTTCTCCCATTGTAATAAATAAAACCTGGAGAAATCAGAGGATTTGAAACGAATTATAATTAAATTTGATGTTTTTACCCAGTCCTCCTACTCTTTCTTCTCCAGAATCTCATTTCCGGACTAGGCTAGTACTACGTACGTGCGTCCGTGCGTGGTATTATTATTAAGTGAGTCATGAGGTCAGGGGTAAGAGGATTTGAAACGAATTATAATTAAATTTGATGTTTTTCCCCAGTCCTCCTACTCTTTCTTCTCCAGAATCTCATTTCCGGACTAGGCTAGTACTACGTACGTGCGTCCGTGCGTGGTATTATTATTAAGTGAGTCATGAGATCAGGGGTAACGATTACAGCTAATTCTCAGATTCTTTTCGTTTTGCCTCTGCCAACGAGAATAGTAGAAATAAAATGGAATCCTTCCTACCTGCCTGCCTGCACTGCACGCCCCCAGATAAAAGAATAAATGTCAAGATTCACAGCTATTATCCAATTATCCCACGGTCAAAGGAACTAGATCAATTTGTCAATCATGGCAATGTAATTGTAAGACAGAGAAACCTCCACTTTACCACGGACAAGAAAAATCTAGAATTTTCTAAATTAATCTAACAATGAATATCAAAAAATCACAACGAAGAATTGCAAATTTTGTTTTTGCGAATTGGCATTCTGAAACCTTTGTAATATTCTTGAGGTAACTTCAAGACAAATTTTATTTCTTCCGTAAAAATGTCTTTCCAATATGTCAGAATGCTTGGCAGAAGGCAAGACAAAATGAAAATGTCATCCCGTGTCCGTCCTTTTTAAGCTCTGTATTAAAAAGATATTCATTTCCATGAAGACAAAGTCAAACTAAGACTTTTTAAAATTGAGCACTCTGTTTCTGCATGTCTCAAAAGTTGAATAAGTAGTTTTCCATGCATTGTGCACTTATAGGACATCCCCTCGTACTTAATGATTTTATGTAATAAGACCTAACCAAACTTTTCATCAACAATTTCCCTGGGGTTCAAGTTGGATAGGAAGTTAGTGAGCGCCAAGCGCGCATCACGTGATTCTACAGTGAAGTACTAAAGGTAATATAAATTATTTTAACTTTAAAATTTTGACAAAAGATTTTTCCTTATAATTCCAAAGCATTGAACTCTTCGTAGTGTGCAAGTCACGTGATATTGCCCTTGTCAGGTCTAGGAAAAACTATTTAATGTACCTTCACGATCTTTGACGATATCAAATTATGAACCGGGCATATCAAATAACCAACCGGAGAAAGTTGAAAACCATGTACTTTGTCTGTAATGAAACTTAAAAACATGCCTAATGTATGTGTACGGTTCTTTGAATTCTATCCATCATCCGGATTCCAATTTCCGGAATGTTTCATCTACAAATAAACGTGATCCTCCAAGTAGTTTCTTCAAGGAAATGCACTTGTAACTTGTACTTTGTCTGATTCTTAAGGTTTTTCATCATATCATGGCTTTCATCTCTTAGTCTTGACCTTCCTCTAGGTCATGACTCTGACATTGGTACAATACGAGGTCAACTCAGCTTTTCTTACAAGGAGAAAATATGAGTTCAATTACCTTCCGCTCCCTGCGGCAAGTACTGTGAAGAATTTCACGTGATTTTTAAATATTTGTTCAGAGCAAAGTCAGTCAGTGTAGCTCAGCTGAGCTCTAACTTTAAGATCCCGTCCCATATAGGATATTTTGCTCAAGACAGGAACTTGAGAATCCTTAGAATGAAATCTCTTGTATGGTATGAATTATGGAGATTTCCGGAATTTGCTTTCACTTCCACTTTCCCATGTAGCCAACTATCAAAGAGTACATAATGTAAAAGCACTCTACATTTCAAGATATTCTCAAGCTAATACTAAAGCTAATTGCTTTTGCCTTTGCATTTGCCTTGACTTTGCATGAATATTAAATTTGTGCAAGAGTCTCTTAAAGTGCAAAACAGCTTTGCTTGCTCATTGTTGATTTAAAATTCTACATGTCTCTCACGTTTTGACACATTGGATAGGAAGGAATGTTTCCAATTAAGTTATTAGCATAAATGATGGAACCAACGAGCCAAACCTTGGCTTGGCTCATAATCCTTCTGAATTCTCTTGGCCAACTGGAGTGCGTGGGAGGTAAGAAGTGTGAGGTCGTTTAGGATGATAATAGTGCGTGAGAAGTGCGTTGGATGAATGTCCCTAATGACTCCTTCATGAACCGAACCGGGTAGTTGGGTCTAGATGCTAGATTCTAGAGTTTCCTGGGTTTACGCGCTCAATTAACCTCACATTAGTTGGGAACGAGAGGCATTACGGAAGGATAGAAAGTAAAAAGTGCCTGCAGGGCAAAAACTCAAGTCCAAGTGGATCAAAATGTGTAAACTTCCATTTCAGTTAAGTTAATCCGGGTATTTTGGCCTCACTCACACCCGCACCGGCAGTGAGAATGAGAACTAACCTGGTTTCCTCGCACGTGGAGCTTTTTTGGTCAATGAGAATGAATCAGATGGATTCCCAACATAAGTGGAATACCACGTTATGAGTTCAACTAGTAAACAACGTCCTGCTGCAAGGTGCTTGTGTTTTGATCACCTTTTAATTACCACTACTACAAATCATTTAGAAAATAAATAAAAAAGGGCAAAAACATGTAAAAAACCTTTGAATTTCTTGAATTTTTTGGAAGAATGTTTGGCAAAATCCAACATTTTATTTTTGTGTGGTTTGTTTCACACCTTAGAGATTTCCCTTGTAACAATAACCGTCATATCAGGCTGAGGAAATACCCGCCAGCTTTTACCTGTCAGCCGTCGTGTGTTTTGAAATGCTCAGACTCAGATAATATGCACTACCATGGACTTTCTACTCTTGGCTGCGTATTCAATTTAGGCACTTCTTGACGTAGTAGTGAGGATTATTTGACTTAAATACCCTCCCGCAAATGAAGATGGGTCAAATAAATCAAGCTTTTCGTTCCATTACCCAGGCATTAAAATACACAAATTAATATTTCCTACAAAGTATTTATCATTGCATTGCGAAACAACGCCAGGGGTTGGAATTTTCAATTTATTTTCTCCTTTAGATGTCTTTTCATCTTTATAATCTGGGTCACTAGGATAAATTCTTCTGTCAAAAATCATTTTACTTTGTCGAGAACTCGGGAATCCTAATAAAATGCGTAGGGACAAAAAATGCGTTCAATTTGTGCGTGTTTCGCAATTTCTTTCTAGAAAAATTTCTTATTCTTACGGAATTTTATACCCAGCAGTGACGCCTCCAAGAGTCAGGATTAAAATAAGTCATGGAATAATTCCTTGTTCAAAAAATTTTCCAAATGGGCTTTTAAATAGACAGGAAGAAAGTTGATGATTGACCTTTGACCTTACGGAGGAGTTGATGAGACAAGAAGAACGGATTTGTTGTGTACTTAACCCACTCTTTCCACCTGTCATTCAAAAACTGAGAGGAATAATACTAATGTTGAATCTGACTTGCTGAGTTAGCACAGGGAAACCCAGCTGGGGTTTCCTATAACAAAACTCATAAAAAAAGTTGGCAAAGAAAATTATGACATGACCAATTTTAACAACACTAGATTTCCTCAGCTACACTTCCAACCAATTGCATGTATTTGTAAGGACTTAACATGCCTAGTTTTAATTCAAATCTAAATTATTTAAATGCATATAAAACTGAAACATTATTTTTATTCGTAGGTTTTGCTTTCCACAAAATAGTTGATCCTTTTTTCCAGTCTAAGAGTCGGACTGTATGCAAATTACACCGCTGTCTTCTTGACTTATGTCAATAGGGTGTGAACTCCAACAACTCAAAATATTTTGAAGGGTTATTGAGTACACGAAACACGATATGACGGACGGGACGGGAGCTCAAGCTTAGGCAAATCAAGATGTAAGAATTTGGTGTTGAAAACCAACTGTGAATTCGGTTTGAATATCTTTATCTAACCATCATTTATACTAACCAATGGATTTCTCTTCTTTGTTTTTCCATGCATTTGCATTTGATGTTTTAAAATTGACTAGAAACGTCTTCTATTGCCTGCCAAAATGCATTAGAGGCAATAGAAATTTTAACATGGGCCTGGGCTGGCTGATATAATTTATCAGAGTACGAAGGCGAGCCCACCAAAATAATTCCAAATAAAACAACAAAGGAGAAAGAATTCTCTGGATTTTTCGTGCTTTTGTGAAAATCCTAAAAAGAGTTGAATGAGCACGATGGAATTTTCCACTTAGAACTCCAAAAGTCCTACCACACCACCCACAGCAAACGCAAGCAGAAGGAGTCAAATAATCTCCACAAGGCTTTTTTCCTTCTCCAAAATTCCCATTCCCATGTATTGTAAAAGTTTTAGCTTTTCTTCAAAGTATTTTTAACTTGTAAACTATTTTTACAAGGCAGGCCAAGGGCTTGGAACAACGAAGAACGTATTTTTTATAGTATTTATTCTCAAAGGCACTTTCAAAATCATTCAGATGCACACTCTGACTCAGTACACTTATGACTTATGATTTATGACGTAAAGGAAATGAAGCTGCTAATTAATATTTTAAGGGGTTTAGCTTGTAAGCTCAAGTAGAATTAATTTCAATCTGAATCCTCTCTCTCGTCTAATGTCAGAATTAATCCGAATATGAAATGAATCCACGTCATCTGCTCAGTCAGGTGTCTATGACTACAACCACGAGGAAAGATGCAGATACATAGTATACTGATTTTAAACTTTGTATTCGTTCATTTTCGGAGTTAAGACAGAACCGGTTTCACTTTCATTTAAAATACACAAGAAAAACGAAAGGGACATGATTCCTGGCTGTACACACACATGTATCCCATAATATAATGTTATATTGTTGAGAGAATTAATCATTTCTCTGACAAACTTGACATTGACTTTCAATTCGGAACGGACAAAAACTATGCATTTCCTATGAGGTTGGCTCTGGCAATAGATGGAAAATTACAAGATGGTTCCATGCTTCATTTCTGCTATAGTCTAGTCTGAGATGCGAACCTCTTTTATCTTATTTTTTGACAGTTATTATATTCTCTTCCATTTCCATGGGTGCACTTTAAATCTAAAATGAATAAAAACAAGAAGAAAGCTTGGCTGCTAGGCTGAGAGACTTTTACTTTCCACCAAGAGAAACTAATACTTTCTTTTCTTTTCTTTTCATTTCCAAAGCATTAGCATTACATAGTTAATTTCATCATGTCGAATTCATCACTCTTGAACTGCACTACGCTACTCGAGTCTGGAGTCTAGCTCTTCCATAAAATCAAAATTCCATTGTCTTTCCATATGTTTCGTTTTCCTCGTCACAGCCGTGACCGTGACGTGAGTAATGAGATCAGGCTCACAAGGAAATTTAAGAAGTGACTTGAACAGAATTTAGCTCTTAGGGTAAATAACCATTATTAATTTAATGTCGTAGCACTCCAATAGTGCTCCCTTTTCATATTCAGACTGCTGCGTGTGGAATATTTTTCAAAGGTTTGATGCAACCTTGAGTTAAAAACTGGAACACACATCAGCTGTCAGAATCCTCTCATTTCCTGGATTTCCGATTTCCTGACTGTCTCTTCATCTTTGCCAGACTAGACTAGACGGATAGACAGATTGAATTAATTTCTACCATGTGCCTTCAGCTCATTTTCAATACATGGAATTTCAAAAATAATGCTGGCCTGGCATGATGAATTTTATATTTCAACATTCATTTCGGATCAATGCAACTGCCGTGCCGAGCCGAGTGTCACTTATTGAACATATGAGATGATCACCTGGTTTTTGTAACTGGAACACACATCAGCTGTCAGAATCCTCTCATTTCCTGGATTTCCGATTTCCTGACTGTCTCTTCATCTTTGCCAGACTAGACTAGACGGATAGACAGATTGAATTAATTTGAGCCATGTGCCTTCAGCTCATTTTCAATACATGGAATTTCAAAAATAATGCTGGCCTGGTATGATGAATTTTATATTTCAACATTCATTTCGGATCAATGCAACTGCCGTGCCGAGCCGAGTGTCACTTATTGAACATATGAGATGATCACCTGGTTTTTGTATTTTATCCTGACTGACAAGAAAGGCTGTCGCTATGCAATGCAAATGAGTGGAAAATCCCTTCTTATTATGGGCATGACAAAGACTCTCAATTAATATTCATTCACACTTGGACTGAGACAAAGGGAACTAAAGTGTTGGAGTGGAGTGGAGTAGTACTTGGCTTTTTAAGATGAGTACAATTTTAATGAATGTAATAGTAATGACCATCCCTCAGCAGTTGCAGTTGCAGTGTCCTGCTATGCTATGCCTTCCTATGTTTTAAGATTTGAGTCCAGTCTGCACAAATGAGTTCATTTGTTGATCGTGTTGTGGTTCTGTTCTGACTTTTTAGTTTTCCATCTAAGGCAAAAGACAAATCCAATGCAATGGAATGGCAACGTTAAAAGGTGATCAAGTGTACAACTCTTGATACCAAATGATTAGGAATCTTATTATTCAAAGGTCTACCTATGGCAAAGGCATTCCAACAAAATCGAGACTAGAAGTCATCAAGACTTAAAAATTTCTTGGAATAATCATGGGAAATTAATTAGTTATTTCTATTCCGAGTTGTTTTTCTCTTATTTTATCCTTGAAGCGAGTTTAAATTCCTAGCAACGCAATAGCCTACTAAAAACAATGAATAATGAAGAAATTCTCAAACAATTTTTTGATTTATACACATGTTGATGCTCCTTGGTTCAGATCAATGTGAATGTTTTAGCTTTTTGGCCATTGCCACACACATGTCGTAGGATTTAAATGATTTACGTACTGTGATTGACTAGACTTGCCTCTGACTTTGACTCCAGTTTAGTTCGTTTGAGTTCAGTGGTCCTAAATATCCTGGAATGCATGCACCGAACGGAACCGAACCGACGGATGCAATTTTCACTTTTTTTACCTTCTTGTTCTTTGGGGCAGGATTTGAGTTATACATTCTAAGCAGTAGTTTTGGTTTATGTAAATGTGTTGGTTAGGCTAGAGTTGGACCAAATCCTATGAATAGGCGTTAAAAGTCAAAGAAGACAAATGATCCTCAACGCCAACCCAACTCGGGAGTTTTTTTTTCTCAAGTGTCATTTAACTTGACAACAACAAAATGATCCTCCTCATCTCCGCACTTTCAGTCCTTTGCCTTTGCCTGCCTGACTAGAAAAAGATTTGAAGAACTAACAAATACTTCTTGCGTTGCGTACTCTACTCTATAAAAATAAAATATGAAAGATTGACGTGTTTCAAAATAAATTATGCGGATAATACTAAATCTAACGTGTTGTCGTTGTCATTGCCATGCAACAACAGTAATGAGTCTGACTACGTATTTTTTGCAAAAAAAAAGTCCCATAATATAATTTTTCAGCATTCAAAACTTTAATATTAAATTGAGAACATTTCAAAAACAAACGAATGCTTTGGCAAATTCATCAAAATGTAAGATAAAAAAAACTGATCAGTTGCCCAATCTATTCCCTTTACCCCCGAATGGAATATACTCTCGAACTTTAACATAACCTTGTTGCACCCGTTCTTGATCTACTTCTTCTTCCTTAGCGGCCCTTGCCCTGGCTTCCTCTTCACCAACCGATGATTTCGATTTCCCATCTACAGGATAGACAGAAATTACAAAACATATTTTTAATGACTGAAAAATTATTCAATCACATCAAATGAAAATTAATAAAAAATTACCTTGCTTCACTCCCGAAGCATCGTCTTTTCCTTTGGGGGGAGGTGGTCCTCCGCGTCCAATACCACGGCCTCTGGCTGAAGGTGCCCTTGCTCCTCCCAGGCGACTTCCCTCTCCAGGGAAATAACCTGGCGGCTTCCGAGGATTTGGTTTCCAATAGACTTCATCTTCCCAGCCTTCGTTTGGATTGGACATAATAATTGTCTTCTTTTTGAATTATAAAATTCTGAATTATAAACTCTTTAAAATAATTTCTAAGATTTAGCTTTCGTGTTTCTATTTGAATTATTGCGGTTAGCAAAGGTGTTGCAATTTGGGATTTGCAAATGCAAAATGCCAGAGCAAGACTTATGATTAAAAAGTTTGGAGACACCCTGGCTGAGGAAACATCTTCATCGGTTTATGTTCAGGTCGGTGGAGTGGAACCACGCTAACCCGGGAGCGGGTAGTTCAAATTAAATCAAAAAAATCTCAAGCCAAATCTGCATTACATTCTACATACAACTGCGAAAGCAAAGTATTTTTGATTTGGTGGATTAATTGATTCTTCGTATAAAATTCCACTCATGCAAAAAAGCCATAAAATTTCTGGGAGATTTCATCAAAGTGAATATACAGGGTAAGCTACTATTTTTTCCCTAATTAATGAAGGAAAAAATTAATTGTGCCTACCGCACCGTGATTTCAAGCCAATACAGTCAATTCTATTATTTTCTATTGACTAGCTCAAGGTAAGGAGCATTGGGTGCAATTCCAAGGGAAAATAATTTCTACCTGAGGATTAAGGAAGAAACCTGCACCCACAGGCTAATCCGATTAACGGAGTGGAAAGGAAAAGTGACTTATTCTTCACTCCACATTTGTGTGGGTAAGCCACATAAGCTTATTTGTCAACTATTGTTGCCATAAGCCCTGCTTATAATCTTAGGATGGGTGAGACCTATAACCTATGCATATTAAACATATTGCCGTTGCATGATGGGTAAAAATTGCAGCCGCAGCCAGGCTAACACAATTTTCATAATTTTGTTGATTTTATGTTGCTTTTTAGGAAATTCTTCAAAAATATGGGAGAACTGCCCTGAGAATTCTTCAGTGGACAAGATGTTTGATTGGGACGTGGAATTTACAAATGAAGATATGGCCATGGATGAGAATCGGAATCTAGGCTCAACCAGTCCAATTTCTTCCCCTGCTGCAAATGTTAATTCTAATCCATTCCTGGCTCCACAAGTTCAGGCTGTATTTTTCAGCCAAACACCGTCCAAAGCTGAGACTCAAATTCCAAAAAACATAGTTGGAAATAAATGTTTGGATCTCTACTCGTGTGTTCCAGAGAATGGGTGGGCTGGATTGGAAAAGCCCATGTTGAAAAAACTACTGACTCCTACCCCCGCTGATGAAATGAATTCGACCCTTGGGCCCAGCGTAGTTTCCAGATCCAGGAGAAGCAGCAGCAACAGCTTATGATGAAATGAATTCGACCCTTGGGCCCAGCGTAGTTTCCAGATCCAGGAGAAACAGCAGCAACAGCTTAAATGCTTTTTTGAAGCATCAGAAGCGAGCAAAGGCGTTATTTAAGCAGTAATTCTGTAAGCGTAATTATAAGTAAATTAAGAATGTTCCCTTAATTCGTTAAAGTTGCCTTATCTTTCAATGAAACATCAAAGAAATTAAATGATCAACAAAAACTTCACAGAAGTTTAGATCCCAATGAATCCTGCCTCTACCAATATTTTTATAATTCGTCAATAGTGCAGTGCAAGAAAATACTACAAAATCTTTCCTTTTTTCATTTTTCTTTCCAATTCCCGAATCCTTTGACAAATTTTATGTACAGCAGGGTAGAAATACGTATTGTAGAGTTGCGTCTACGTTATTTCATTCAAAATAATAGTTTTCAGTAGAAAAGTCCAAAGTGCATAAAATTCGTACATGCACAAAGTACAAAACTCCGCTTTAGCTGAACTCACTTCTAAGACTTGAAGTTTTTGAATTTGAATGGATAAAAAGAGAACAATATTTTGCATGTTTTTTTCTCTCAAATAAATATTATTTGGTTTTAGTTTTCTTTTCTATGTAGTTGAGTTTGTTTAAAACCATGAGCCAGAGTTTTACAGAACAGTGATAGGACATTGAGCGAGCTCTCAGCTCAAGTAGTAGAGGATATTTATTATAAGGTGGAGGTGGCTATGGATTAATCCTGGAATTTTATAATTTTTCGTGTTTAATTTAAATCGCGTAGAAGGTTCTTCCAAATCTGGACTTTTTTTTACCTTTATACTGCATGTTTCGACATTTGTCCTGCGTTCTATGTGTATATTGTGGGGGTTTATGCTAAATAAATACGTTTTGATCACGAATCACATAATTTCCATGACTAATCACGTGTTTCTTCATTTCTCTGCTCTGAACTTTTCATGTGTTTGATCGTGGGAGGGATAAATAACTTTGTCAAATTAATACTATCCCTATCCTCGACCTCGTCAAAGTTGAATTGAAGGAGAAAGTTCAATAACTCTGACAGAGATTCCGAAAGAGAAAGCTCATCAATTCAGCCTCCCTCAAATAAAGTTTTTCTATCATGGAGAATGAGAATTATAAATAAACTAACAAGTATATAAATAGGATTTTGGGAATTTGTTCATTTATCCAGGTCGTGTCTTTCCTTCTTGGTAGACCTAGTCATCATTTACCATTCATGAGGCTTCTGGTCCTAAAAATAAATGAAAGTGAATTGAAAAAGAAAACTGTAACGATCCAAGGGATCAATCTCTGCTTT
The DNA here is from genome assembly GCA_009869925.1 of Thalassaphorura encarpata. Lineage (NCBI taxonomy): Eukaryota > Metazoa > Arthropoda > Collembola > Poduromorpha > Onychiuridae > Thalassaphorura > Thalassaphorura encarpata. The sequence goes on from WJEZ01000625.1 coordinate 15,206, forward strand.
GATGATGCTTATTTTTAGATATTAAAGAGAAGGACGAATTCAGTGAGTGAAAGTTCAAAGGAAGGCGTGGGGATTCAAATCAGGGAAATGAAACGGTTGGCAGAACCCAGTGTCAAAAAATTGAATGTCAAGAGCAGATAAACAGAATATGCATATGTAATGTAGGTTTGCATAGACTTTCACTAAAGGAATTCTTATGTTCCACGTGCTTTCCCTCAAAGCTAATGCTCAAGGAAGAATTCCCATGAATTTGAATGCCCGTACAGGTGTACAGGTATATAGACCACACGATTTTTTATTTATTCTTCAATGAACCAATTTCTGAATACATATAGAATTGTATAATATAACATGACCTATCCTTGTGGGGGAGTCTTATTTTATTTTAGTTTTTTTTGGCTCACCACATGGACGGAAGAACGGACAGTTCAAAAGGAAATTCTTAGAAAAGATTTGCATTTGAGTAGGGGGACTACAATAGTTGTTATTTGCTTAGATTAATTTTATTTTTAGTTTACAGAATTGTAGGAAGGAAGGAAAAATTGGTAAGGTCTGGTCACGCACTCCATACATGCTTTGGACTTTCCCCCGCGTTGAGGGAATTGAACTTATTCATGTCCAATCTTTCTCAATAACGTACTTGAGATTTCTCTCTCTAAACTTCTTAAGACTTGAAGAAATTGCTCAAAATCCTTCAGACTAACTAGACTCTGTGCGTGGGAGTAGGAACTTAATGTATGCACAAATTCTAATATCCAGGAAATGGAGGAAGGAAGACTCTGGAAGGCTGGACTCCATAATATTTACTATGGCCTTTAATGGATTCTAGAATTGTTTACATTACGTTCGACGTAAATTACAAAACATTCACATTTATTTATTATATTTACAGTCTGTCGCGTATCGTTTATACAATTTCACATATCAATATTTTCTTAAAATTTGAAATTGCATCCAATATTTATTGATTCATTCGTGTTTTTTGTAAATATTGTCATCGTATTATTTTACGAGGAGTCTGTACGATATCATGAGTCTGGCTTACACTGCACGGGATTAACATGTGTATTTGTTAAAAACTCGCAAATGCTTCAAAAGTCAGAGAGCAAATCCGAAAATCAAGTCGTTCCATTCTTATTGTGTACAAAACAATCTTAACAGTTTACATGGAATTCTTGAATCCAAAATACGCTTAAATTTCATGGGTGGGCTAGAGGCGACGTTACGATTGTTTGGACATTCGCCTCCGTAATTCAATTTACAGATTCACTGACTGGACATTGGATCTCATGTTTTCTGAATAAATTGTACATGATACTTAAGAAAACAATCAACAACATGATTTTCTGGCCATACATTCAATTATGCCGACAGATTTCTCGATTCTACTAGGCTTAGTTGATATTTGCTCCTGTGATAGGTCGGGTTTTAAAATTATCCAAGCCCACGGAGAAACTTGAGCCATTGGTTTGGATTTCTAGTTAGTAATAATTATGTTACTTGTAAATATTTATCCTTCCTAATTTCGAAGAATAATTTCGCATTGGGGATTCATTAGTAAAAAAAGCAAATCAGCTCAAAATTCGACCAGGAAATTTATTTAATTCTAGCATTCAAATATAAATTGAGTGTGACCATTGGATTGTCCATAGCAAGTGCTGTGCTGTTAAACCAGGTCGGCCAGACTAGACAATCGCAGCAATTCCAATCCAATCCACACATAATTTATGAAACTAGGGGTATTACTAGGACTACGAATACTGAATGAATGTTGAGAGAAGAAAGTTACGAAAGAAAGAAAGAAAATGTCTAGTCCAATCTTGAGAAAACCGGATGGAAAAAATCAAGAGGGATTTGTTGATCCGAGTGAGAGCACCAAGTGGGTTGTCCGAATCTTTGGCATTTGGCTATGCTAGGATTAACCCATCCCCATTACATGGACTTTCTCAAGAGTTTCGCTCTTGATCCTTTATTTTATTTTCCCTTGATTACGTACTCATTGTCTCTTCATTTCCTTGTCTGCCCTATTAGGATCCCATACTTTCACCTAAAAGTGAAACCAGAGCAGAA
>WJEZ01000626.1:0-25137 GCA_009869925.1 Thalassaphorura encarpata
GGCTTTATTTACTACAGAGGAAAGCAAAGGAGCACCAGTACTAGTATTTTCCTTTCCCTTGTCTGTCTTGGTTGGCATAATATTATTTGCATTAGAGAAGGATTCCACTATGTACATTACATTTCAGTATTTTCTTATTTTCTCCTCGACAAAAGTATCTCAAGAATCCAATTTTGTGAAAGCAAAACTAAACTGTTCAATTATTTTTGAGCTTTTGCTTTTTGTTGCCCTCCCTCTCCCCTAGCTGAGCTGGCTGGGATGGAACTGGCATCTCCAGATCTATCTCCGTGTTATTTACACTTTATTTGTTTCGTCTTGCTTTTTTTGTTTCCTTTCTGCATTGCATTGCATTCACATTCACGCATTTCTTTTGTGGAGAATTACAAGGACGCGAGAACGACTAAGCGTTTCACGCTCCAGAATTCTAGATCCGATTTATATTCCTTTTCGAGTCACCCGCTTGAACTCTTTTTTTTCTTATTTCTTTTGACTCGGCGGAACAAAAGTGTTTTTGATTGTTCCACTCTTAGCATTATTCTCGGATGAGTTAGGCAAAAGGAGGGAGGCAGTCAGGGATGAATAAAATAAGCTTGACTGAGTGACTGACTAGCAAGCATTGTCCATGAATGTACCATACTGTGCTATGCCTTCATTATCGTTGAGGTTCATCAAAGTGATTGAGTATTTATGCTTCTGCTCCTGGAGGTATGAGTACTTGAGAGATTACCAAATAATGGTGTTGTAGGAGAATGGACCAGGGGGATGAAGTTTTAAATTAAGAGTTCTTCCGTCCTCTTCATCCTTATCACGTCTGTTCTGTCGTAGGGAGTCAAGGCACGGGTAAGACCACGAGCAAACCAAGCAATCTCACGAATATTTTTTATACGAACACTCATTTTTTACGTCTCCATCCGGTACTTGATTCAAATAATAATGTTGTCAATATAAATACACTAATACAAACTGCAGTACATGTACAGCAGCTTGGAAGGAGTGAGCACGAACGATGGTCATAGTCATGAATTTTATTTCTTTCCACCTGAGTGGACTTTATTATTGGAAAACCCATGAATTTTGTCCTCTTGGTCTCGGTTAGGATTTGAAAGTGTCACGCGGCAGAGGAAACCGCCGGCACAGCAGCAAGGGAAAAAAATGAAATGAAAAGCTGGCTAGCGAAATTTCTTCCGGTTTTTATGACTTCCGTGTGGAAATGGAAGGAGTGAGCACGGACGATGGTCATAGTCATGAATTTTATTTCTTTCCACCTGAGTGGACTTTATTATTGGAAAACCCATGAATTTTGTCCTCTTGGTCTTGGTTAGGATTTGAAAGTGTCACGCGGCTGAGGAAACCGCCGGCACAGCACCAGGCACAGCAGCAAGGGAAGGGAATGAAATGAAAAGCTGGCTAGCGAAATTTCTTCCGGTTTTTATGACTTCCGTGTGGAACTGGACAGTTTTATAGGACAGAGTAGGTCGTGCATGTTGTATGTACTGCACGACCTACTCTGTCCTATAAAATCGTGCATGTTGTATGTACTGCATTGTGGCAGCCGGTACCGGTTTGGAGGATATTTATTGAAATATTATGACGAGGGAGTTTTTCTACGACATAAACGTAAAGTCTATTTTGTAGGAAGGATAAAGGATTGGATCCCATGAGGTCATTTTCTTGCACTCACTCAATTCCCTCACTCCTGAACAAATCCAATGAATAATGCAAAAGGTATTCAGAGGACAGAATCCAAATATCAACCGCAGTGGCAGTGTAGGATAAATAAACTTTTTGGTTTTCTGTGAATTGAGAGCTTTTATTTACCTAGTCGTCGACGGATGGGGTTGAGATGAGAGAGGACAGGATAGGATAGAAAAGCGAGCTGAGCTCTGAGTTACAACATTGACTAAGTTTTGCCGAAACGGGCTAAAGGGAATTCAAGACTCAAAGGGTTGAAGTGCTACAGGAGTTCGCGGTAGTCAAATTCGTCACTCATCCTCCACAAAGAACCCAAGCAATTCAAGGGGCTTTGACAAACATTCAAAATTTTATTTGGGTTTGATGGTCTTGGTCGTGGCAATGTTTGAACGAAACGTACTGAGGACAAAGTGCATAGCACCAGCACTACCAAAAGTTACCTAGTATGTATGGTGTGGTAATAAAAGAGACGTTTAGAAATAAATATACAAAATACACTACACACTCTTATAACCCTGTCATTTGCACGAACTGAATGAAAAGGAAAGAAATTTAGCATTTTTGGCAATTACTGTTATAAAATATTATGGGTATTAAGGAGACAGGCAACTAAGTGCAAAATAGTAGAATGGCACGAGCTGCTCCTGTTATTGTTTATGAGATGATTCTTTGGCGTGTAAGCCTAAAGAGATAAATGACTGTAAACAAACTAAAGTCATAAGAATTGACTAGGCTAGGCTAGGCTAGAAAACTCGTAGTCGTAGTCGTGTCATTCCATTCATTCATAAGTTAATGCATGCTCGTACCGTACTCGTACGCGTACTCAGAATATATTGCAGAGCCCAAAACAACCATTAAAGATCTCCCTCCAGAGATGATAATTTATTCGCATTTGTCTAATTTTAAATTGCAAGTCATTAAATCAAATGAGATCTGGAGAGATCAAACTGCTCTGTTTTTCGTCTGTACAAGCAATTCGTGACTTAAACTTCTGATCTTTAATCTTCTCCAACAACATTCAACCAAACACTGCACTCTGAGTCAGAGCACTTCAGAAGAACGTGTGTTGTGGTTGTGGTCGTATTTGGGCGAGGCGAAATGTGTAAATCAGAGCAGTGTAGAGAAACTCTAGCTTATTCTCAGGTTAACTCAAATAAGTCTCAGTGGATTTGAATTGGATTTGTTTGTTTAGAGATTTTCTCACTGGAAGATAAAAATAAAGTCAAACTTTGTCTTTCGTTGGAAGCAGAAATAATATTGGGGCACGGGTGTTGAGATTTATAGTAATTAATTTCTTTGATTCATTTTTGGATTTCTAACCAACATCAACTTTGTTTAGGCACACTTCTGCATAGTTGATGAACTCATGTTCAAAGATATTCAGCTAAAATCTAATTTAATGCATACAACATACAACCAATTGCAAATGGCAATGATTCTGAATAAGAGACACTGCTTCGGCCATCGGCATGCTTTTGAATTTGACAAGTCATTCTTAATTATTGTGACGAAGAATCATTGTACAATGTGGTTTTGTAATTAAGAAGTATTTTAAGTTGTCACTTGCTTGTCAGTTTTCATCACATCTTCAATGTCTTGATTGTGATTGATTCATGCTTGAGGCAAGACATATTACATATCTGCGACTGAATTAAACGCACATCTCATTAAAACTTATTTAGATCAGATGTACGTTTTGCATTAGTCAGTACGTGTGCGTTTTCATTAAATTCTAAGGCAAATGTTGACCAAATACCACTTTTGGCTACTGGGTCTGAGTTTCAGACGCTATGAATAAAGTTAAAGTTTATATAATTCTACCTTGATGATTGCACCATGTAACTGTATACTCGTCATATATAATTTGACCTCAATATGGAAATAAATAAATAGGAAAGTTTTCGAATTCGAAGAGTTAATAAGTAGTTGTGGTTTATTTTTTTGGATTTTTTGAACATGCAACTTACATTCTATGACTAAAAGCTTTAAGAGCACTACGTGGATATTGTATTCATGAAGAATACATTCCAGTTAACATAAAGGAAACTTATTTAGATCAGATGTACGTTTTGCATTAGTCAGTACGTGTGCGTTTTCATTAAATTCTAAGGCAAATGTTGACCAAATACCACTTTTGGCTACTGGGTCTGAGTTTTAGACGCTATGAATAAAGTTAAAGTTTATTTAATTATCAGCTGAAATTCTACCTGGATGATTGCACCATGTAACTGTATACTCGTCATATATAATTTCACCTCAATATGGAAATAAATAAATAGGAAAGTTTTCGAATTCGAAGAGTTAGTTGTGGTTTATTTTTTTTTGGATTTTTTGAACATGCAACTTACATTCGATGACTAAAAGCTTTAAGAGCACTACGTGGATATTGTATTCTAACATAAAAGTCGTCAGGGGCAGGTTATGGTCGCGATTAAGAAACATCTTAAAAGATGATGCCTTGGCCAGCACCATTTTCCTCATAGGAAGGGTTTGGGAAGACAATTGGCTTTCCGACTTGTTCATAACCTGGTCGAACAATTGGTTGGATGATGGTTGGAACCTCAGCGCATGGTTCAGCTGGAAGGATGGATGGTTGCTCAACTACTGGCAAAATAGATGGTTGCTCAATGACGGGCAAAATAGATGGCTGTTCCACTACTGGCAAAATTGATGGAGATCCGACCACTGGAAGTTTGTTGCCTGGTTGGACTACTGGCAAAATAGATGGCTGTTCCACGACTGGCAAAATTGATGGAGATCCGACCACTGGAAGTTTGTTACCTGGTTGGACTACTGGCAAAATAGATGGTTGCTCAATGACGGGCAAAATAGATGGCGATCCGACGACTGGAAGAATGGATGGTTGTTCGACTACTGGAAGGATGGATGGGCTTTCACCTTCTGCGCATGGTTCAACGACTGGAAGGATCGCTGGTGCGACAAGTTTTAAGGCCGTAGCTCACTGAGAGAGCTAAACCAAGAATGGTCAGGAAAGCAAGGGCGGATTGCATTGCTACTTAGTATTTTTTACTTTTAGTAACTTGCTGTTTAGTAGGGATGCTGGAATGATTTTTGTTTCAGATTCGCCGAGCTTTTATACTAAAAAAGTTTTACCAGTTATCAGTGTTTTATTGCATTAATACAGTTGCTGACGCAAGAAGGTGTAATATTTATTGATTCGTTTATATTGTGTAAGAAAATTAACATTTTCACAGTCCATACAACTAAATGGCGGTGTCAAATATTTACAACAGTTTGATCATGAAATTGACCCGTTTATCTTTATTGTTTGACTTAGCTTAAATCCAAACTTAAATTTATGGACTTGGCTTATCAATACCACAACTAAATTTTGTACAATCGCTTAGTATACAATTTGTGATGTACCTGACGTGTTACTCCAAACGAACAACAAAATCACAGACGCTAATCTTGGTGACTTAACAAACGTATTACGGCTACGTGTGATTTCATTCTGTGGCAAAGATCACAAAAATCTGATCTTGATTTTTATATTAATTAATATGCCTTAGATTTTACTACCACAAATAATTGACCCAGGGTTCAATCAGTATGGCTAAATATTTTACGAAGCTCACAGAATTATTTTATTGTTTAAACACCTTTCCTCAAATATTGACGTGCTGAAGTTTATCAGAATTTTTATTGGGCTGATTAGTTAAACGTTTCATGACCAGGATCCTCGTGTTGTGGTTACTCTTACGCCCCATGCTTGAAACCCGTGGCATTATTCCTACGGATCAAGCTATGAAGTCAGTTGTGGTTAGCTTAAAATAATCAAATCATTAAATTAAATTTTTGCTGTGATTTTGCAATGACAGCATTATGTGAAGGGTTAAACATCTTGGATTTTAATTTTAGGCAGGCCAGGCGGTGAGTAGGTTGTTATGAAGAAACTTAAAAAAAGAAGCAGAGCAGATGAATCATATTTTCGGCTTTTGCTTTATTACTCAGAGTTGCTTGGACAGAAGGCCCTAAAAAATTCTCTCGAAGAGTCAAGACATGTTTTGGGCTTAGCGAATAAACAAGAGTTCTTTTACTGCGAAGAAAAAAATACTGCTAAATTTTTATTTTCATAAGGTTGCTGACTTAAGGTTTAAATAGACCAGGGACAGGGCGTGCTTTTCTACGAAATCTGTTTTGCCAGGATTGTAGCGCAGTTCGTTTATTTTAGGTTTCGCAGAGTGTTTTGCGGTTAGAAGTAAATTTGTCAAAAGATTCGGGAAATCGTTCAGGAAGTTAAACGAACTCATAAGACTTTTTACAGCCAAAGGTTTGACATCAATTCGACTCAATTTCATTTCGTATCAGTTATTAAATTTTTTTACTATGTGGGATAGCCTAGCAATCTCGCAATTACATTCTGAATTCTAACTTAATAAGACACTCGTATAAATGAAAACACGAGCATTTTTATTCTCATAAACTTTCTTATGAGGATATGGCCACGATACAAACAAACTTTGATGAGGATGTTTTGCACTTTTATTAAGTTACCAAGTTGGTTCATTCCGCCGTGCTTCGTCGTAACTTTTGGCCGAATTTGGAAGCCAAATATGTTGACTTCTCCTCCGCTTCCTTCATCCCAAGTGTATTTTTCCTTCTTTGGAATTTGTCGTCTTGTTTTTTTGCAAGTTTTGACGATGTTTTATTGTACGACTCATCCAACTACTGACTACTACTGAGAGTGGCACTAGCTACATTCGACTAGCAGCCTAGCAATTCCTCTTCACCACTTATTTCTTTGCTAACTTTTTTGTCATTTGGTCTCTGGTTGGATTTCATTTCATGCCTCCTCTCCTCTGACTTTTTAAGAGCTAAAGAGAACGTCAAATTAAATGAAAAAAAGTTTCAAAAGTTAACAAGTGAAAGAAGCTGAAAGAAGAGTGAGTAATATTTACAACCTTTTGTGCTGAGATTGGTGAAAATTGTGAAATGTCAGAGAGCAGAGGTTTTATTGTTATGAGAATTGCCTTCCACATGCTCCCATGGCTCAACTCAACTCAGTTCTTCATCTCTCTCCGGTACGGTACTGCCGCTTCCGCCAAACCCCAATGCCCCTTCCTTGGAGAAAATAACATTTGTGAAGATGTGAAAGAGGGAAAGAAGTAAGGAACGAGAGAAAACAATAAATTAGGAAAGAGACATAAAGGAAGACACAAACAGGGCTGGAGAGAGAGATAAAAGACATCTCTCACTGAATGAATCGCCAATTCTAGTTTGGGGAGGGGGTACTTCAAAATGTTATACACTCGTAGACCAATACGTATTTGTTAAATTTCGATTTTGGAAGACAGTTTGGAATTCTATTCATAAATCTTGGACCTTGTTACTTTTTCTAGATCCTCAGTTTCCAAACTGCAAACGAGGAGTCAAAATGTGGTCAAGATTTTTATTTCTATAGGCATTTCAGAAACATCTTCTAGTCCTGATGCTGAAGAGTGTTCAAATTTTCTGAAAATATGACCCAAGAACAAAAATTTTAAGATGGGTTTAACCCCCTTTGGTAGTTCACCCCACTTACAGTGTCTCGGGCAGAATTGTGGAGACAGAGGAGTAGAGATGAAGACATTTGAACTGTTGAATGGGAAACCACTTAATACGTATGGTACTTGAGCAAAGCATTTGTGAAACCTTAAGTACAAACCATTTCCACCCCCATCACCCCTGTCTCTCTTCTTCATTGTGATTAGTAATTGAAGTTGGGGAAGTATGGGTTTGATTAAAGAGGATATTTCGTGTAATTAGGATGCCATCAATTGTAGTCAATACAACGCATTTCCGGACAAAAGTGAAACCTGTCTCTCGGGCTCCAAGTCTCAGCTTCTCCACAATTTACAACAATCATTCATCCACTCGACAAATCCAACCCTTGAAGCCGGTACCGGCTTGTCTTGCCGGCTTATTGAACTAGAAAATTCAATGCAATCAACATAAGTATGCATCATGCACTGTTGTGCTGTCCAATTTAAATACCCTCAGATCATCTAATGCTCCTCAATCTATTCTTAGAAGCGAATGTCAACTAAACGTCACATGGGTGCATAGCATTTGAATGAATCTTGCCGATAGATACTCTGATATGAGAAAATTCATCAGTCTGGATACAACTTCAAATTTTAACTAAATAATACCTGTATCAATTTATGATTTAACAGTCCATGTTTTTGAAATTGAACACGTCGATTTGTCGGTAATGACGGTTTTAGTAGCTGCAATACTCCCAGACAATTTTGGGTTCATTGGTCCATAACCCATAGCATATCGCTTGGCCTAGTAGTAGTAAAGAAATCTTTTTACTAGCATTTTTTGTTTTTACCAAATCGCACACAGTTCATGACACGAGGAAGAATTAAATCCTCATTTTTCGGCAATATTTCCTCAAGGAGTGCGTGTGTGTCCAATTTTTTTTCTCCAGGGGAAAGGCAATTTACGACTGTTCTCAACCTATATTTCAACATTTACTTTCCTAGTGACTGAGTTGGTTCGGTTTTTTGGCAAGGAAAATATTATGCTTTGATCCAACGTGCCTGCCTTGCCTTCTGCCTGACAGACTGAGTTGAGGATTGCGTGAGGCGTGGAACGCACGGACCCACATTTTGACTCTTTTTACTTGAGTTCTAAAAGACTCAATTCACAATTCAGTTCAGAAACCATTATGCTATTTTATGTATGTCTTATGTCCTCCTTTCAATGGAGTTTAGTCTTTAGTGCCAGTTACCAGACCCTGGAATGGAATCCTGACAACGGTTCACCACCTGGAAGTTGTGAATCGTTTGAACTCGTGTACGTACTAGTACTACAATCAAGTCAGAGCATGGCATTGCATGGCATGGTTAATGGAGTAACAGGTACTCCCACTCAACCATAAAACTCACTTGCTCAACTTTCATTACCAAAATCCGCCAAATACTTTGCACAAATTAATGGCGGGGAACAAAAAAATAAACATGCATGCTCAATCCTAGTCATGTATTATTCAGCACGGAGCGGTAAAGTTTTGCATCAAAGGAAAAAACAATTTAAAGTATGGCATAGTATGATTTTTGATTTTCGAATGCATAAAGATTCATCTAATATGATCCAATTCCAACTGAGTCTGTCTTTTGTATAAATTGACATTGCTTGAATCCAATGTATGGCATTACACCTCCTTTTACAAAATTTGAGATTTTTCTCCAATTAATTGCATACGTCGACTGAAATTGGTTGCTGTTTCTTGGAAATTGTCATCACTGCCCAAACACCCACGCTCCTACCTTGTTCCATGTTACCTTGAAAGAATTACGACTTAAAAGCCCATCTTAAGATGATCCAATCCACAAGTTTGTCGTTTGGTCATGTATTCTGCACTGCACTACTTGGCCAGCCTGGGCTATAAAACATTTTTCACCAAGTATAAAATTTTACTTTATTTATTATCCCCAGCCGGCGACAAGAACACAGCACATAGTGCACGGGTTAGGCCAGGCCATGTCGTTTGTACTCGTACTTGTAGTTACAAGCCAAGCCCATGTAATAATAAAGTCAAGTCACCTAATCCAAAATGAATTACAACCAAAGCCATGAGGCAAAATCTATCTGTCCGATGGGGAAACCTGTGCTATGCTAGTAAAATTTGTAAATCTAACCAAGGAAATTCGGGTCGTCCTCGTGCCACACGCATATGCACACGGACATACGCATAGGATAACATGTGAAATGATAAGGAGTTATTGAGACGTCCTTAGGGATTCCTTCAGAATTCTCAACTATTCACATTTTGCAAACCAAGTAGTAAATGGGAGCGAGCGGGTTGGTTGTGTTGTGAGATTTCTATCAAATTTGTATGATTTCATCCAAAGGAAGCCGAGTGAGATGAGTATCTCGACGGCGGCAGTCACAGTAAGTAATGGAGTCCAAGTTGAAGTAGTACGTACTACATGACATTCGGATGGAAAATGATACGGCAGAGAAAAAATTCGGTTGTAGTTACAAGGGTTGAGAATTGTCACGTCTTCACTCCACCAAGCCATATGGGCTTGGGCCTGGCCTGGCCTGGCTTATGGTTGAATGACTTATGGGATTAGTGAGTGGAGAGGAGAGAAGAAGAAGAGACCCGGGATCAAAAGGGAAGAGAGATGAATTCCCTGCGAGTCGATCTTTCCAATTCCACTCACGACAAATTTCCTCCTTCTCTCTGATGAGTTGGCGAATAGCCAACCAACCCAAGATTCGCCATCCTCATGAGCTGAACCCTATTCCCCCGAACGGACGGTCTCATAATACCAACCAACTCTTTCAAACTTCTTTCGAAAAGTCTCTGATTCTTTCCTTATTCCAAGTCCATGTCGATGATACTCCTACTACTTGAACTCTGATTCCTTCCTGACTTGACTTGACTTGACTTATCTTCAGGATTATTCCCTGCTTACTTTTTTTCCCTATCCAAGTTCTTTCAACTCGAAGAAATCTATTCTTCTCTTCACTTCTCATCAATTCCGCACCGCACCGCGCCGAGCATTAAGCCATGCCTTGCCATTCATACGGATTTCTCTTGATTCTAATTGCAGGTCCTCCCGGTCCACCAGGGAAACGAGGGCGAAAGGGCAAGAAGGGTGAGAATGGAGAGCCAGGTCCTTCGGTAAGTAGTTCAATTCAGTTCATCCAAAATAGAAAAAAAATCCCAAGGAAATGAACGTCGGTTGGGTTCAAATGAAGAAAAGTGCGATTGCGATAAAAGCTTATCAAAGAGTCCAGACCAGACAGAGTAGAGTCGTACAAGTTTAATCCCAACACGGATAAGCACATAATTTGAAGTTTGACCCCAAGAGTGACTCAAATAATTTATCTCGTAATGAGTATTTTTTTCTTCTTCTTCAGAGTTTGGAACGTGAGTTGAGTACTTTCTCTCATTTCCTGCCCCAGAAAAGAAAAGAAGCGAAAAGTAAATGGAAAAATAAATACCCACTCGTTTCCTTTCCTTCAATCGCACATCTATTTTATTTTGAACCTTGAGGGCGGCAGAGCAGAGGCTTAAAGGCCTTATCAGTTCAGTAGTTCTTGTTTAGCCTTAGTCTTAGCCTCAAAAAGTCTCTAGGGGAAAATGATTGCTAATCTTTTTCCTTTTTCCTTTAATTAACTTTTAGGGACCGCCTGGACCTCCAGGGAAGAATGGGTTTCCCGTAAGACTTTTTTCACTTTTTAATACATTAACAAAATATTGTTTCACGTAGAAGTACGTAAGACAGTAAGACTATCAGTTTTGCTCTTTGAGTTTTGATTTGTTTTTTCTTTTTTTTTGTTTCTCAACTAAAGGGTCCCATTGGACTCGATGGACCAGAGGTAATGTTACTTTGACAGGGATTCACGCATGTTTTTATGATTTGTTGCATGCGCCACTGTTTTGACTCCCAAGCCCAATGCCCAACACAACACAAGTTTTGTCTTCCATGTCATTTCCTTCCAGAATTCATATTCCATTCCTCAAGAGCATCCCGTACTTGCACGATGTATGAAGAGGCAGAGATTTTTTGACATTTATTTTCTCAACTCAATAGAAAGTGACTATTAATGCACTATTGCAAATGTGGACGAAGGAGTTCCTAAAGTCTGACAAAAGTCCGAAAAAAAATTATATCTTTTTTAATTTTTGACAATATTGAAAAAGTTATGTAATTTTAAATCGGAACCAAAATCCAAAATATTGACCTGTGGCTAAAAATATTTTAAAAATTTTGAAGAAAGTAAAAGACCGGGTCTTGAAGGATTTCTAGCTACGCGCGAGCACTGCAACTAAACTGCACATATGGGTAGCATCAGAGCCAGAGAGTCAAAGACTTTAAGCGGAGCCAGACAGAAAGCAATCTCTTCTTCGTCTTCAACAAATTAGCAATAATGGGATGAAATAGGCATCCGATGCGGAAAAAACCGATTATGGAAGATGAGATTCCTAAGAAAACCTTTAGGACATGTTTATGGAGGGAAAAACTTTTTCCTTTCCTGTTTACGTTCTGTTCTTCCCAAGTCGAGAGTACTTTGTGGCGGTATTGGCTTTCTCCCTTTGGCGAGTTCACGGGTATTTTACCTTTACCGCTATGTTAGCTCCTGCTATTGATTCTGTTATTTGATTCTCTATTATTTTTGTACGTGCGGTCCATGTCCGTCGGTGAAGATAAGAGCAGAAGAAGAATATGTACACGTACAAGACAAGACAAGATCTGTCTTCTTCTAGTTCACTGAATTGGAACAAAACTGCGCACTGTGCGTAACTTGGAACAAATTCTAAAACTTTAGCCCGAGTTGGCTTAAAAATTGAGCTTATTTATTGATTCCGATTTAAAAGCATGGGAAAAAAAGAAAGTAAAAGTAAAAAGTTGTTGCTTCAAACTTTTGTCTTATCTTTTTTATTGTTTTGGTTAAGTTTTAAAATTATTTTGTTTGATTCAGTATAGCAAAAAAATCTCTGCCTTTTCATCCTACCATTTTCTCCCTGCATGAAACAGTCCAGCACTCAAACTGTTAATTAAATCTTGATAATTTTAACCATTTCTATTTGATTGTGATTATTCAGGGATTACCCGGAGAAAAAGGTCCTAAAGGAGAGCCAGGAAGTCCGGGTTATAATATTAGCACTGCCGCCAAAGTAAGTTCTACTCATGAAGACAATACAACATTCATTAAAATTTAAAGCATTATATGAGTATTCTTATTAATAATTTCTTAATTCATTAATTATTCCTCCATTGTATTCCTCCATCAACTCAGTTTGGAGTGAAACGATCCGTGACGTCCGTGACAGGTGGAACGATTGGCTATGCTGAAATTATTGCAATTAAGGTTTTGATTAAATTCAAATTCATTGACCTATTTTTCCAATCGGTCGGTCATTTTCTCCTCGGGTTGATTTTTGGTTCCTTTTTGTTGCATTGCAATATTTTGGTTACACGTACATAAGTAGTGGTGGTTAGATTATGTATGATTTGATTTTAGATCCTACATTTAACTTCTGTATTCTTATTTTGCTTGGTGTCGGTGGACTAATTCGCTTATTTTCCTACGTAGGAACTAAGGGCTTCCGGTTTCAATGTTGACCAGCACGTGATCACTCTAAGAGTATGCGGGTCTTTTTTATTTTATTTTTTATTTAACTCGGGTTTTTTGTATTTTATTTGCTTCATTTTATTCCTTAAATCCTGACTACCCCTTTTTAGCTCTAAATCAAGTTTATATAGTTATAAGATTTGGATTTGTGTAGGGAGAGCCTGGAGAACCCGGAGCACCAGGTCCACGTGGACCCGCTGGAGGAACAGGATTACCCGGTATGAATGGAAGACAAGGGCCACCCGGTTAGTATACATATATTTCATAATATCCTGGATTTTAAAATACACTGATGTACACTATTGTAAAATTTATTGCTCACTTGTTTAGGTGACAAAGGAGATCGTGGAGAAAAGGGTGACAGGGGTGAATTAGGGGCTGTAGGGCCACCAGGGCCGAAAGGGGAAACCGGGCCTAAGGTAAGCTCAACAAGCCACAATTCAAAGCAAATGTTTCACATGAGATAATTTATTCACCCTGCCCTGATTTCGGGACCAACCTTTCACCCGCTGAGCTCCTCTCCTCTATTATGAGTCAATTCAAGGGGAAAAGGGGAAGAGTCCTCGATTAAACTTTGGGAACAGGGAAACGAGGCACAAGAGAGTTTTGAGCAATAAAAATCTCGTTAAATTACCACAATCTTCCCCATATAGAGCAAAGAGGAGGGAAGGGCTGGAGAGGAATACAAATTATTTTTTGTACCCAAACATTACATTTGCATAAGCCGGTTGTACCGTGCCGTGCCGTAATATACTGGCTAGGCAAGGCTATCTTGGAACGTGAAGCACTCAACAACCTAACAGCTTGTTCGAATTAATGGGTTCCATGTTATTTTTGACATGGGACTAAATAATAATATCCTTTACTCCTCTTCATCTACATTCATAGACAAATGATCTCAACACTCACACTTTGTTCCACTTAAATTGGACGAGAGAGAGGAGCGTAGTAAAAAAAACTCAAAGTTGATTTTGAGGGTCCAAACTAATGCAGCGTAAAATTCGGGTGTGGGTTGGGCTCAACTCAGCTACATGATTATTTGGCCAAAGTTCAAGAATAATGTTGAGGAGAAAGTACTAGGTAGGCCGTGCCCGTAGGATTCAGCATATGCCAAATGGAGACATATGGTTACAAAATGAAACTCGTTTTATTATCTTGTTATGTATTTTGTCATGATATTACGCAGGGGTACGGGTAGGGGCCGGGCGTGCGGGTGAATTTATTGTTTCAGGATGAGAATAAGGATGTTTGGCTCTTACACCAAATTACTAACCAATTGTGGTTCAACTAATAATGCAATAATTTATTCCAGTGCTAATAAATTACTCTTACTACTTGTTCTTTTAACTAACCCGCTGGGTTTTTTTGTTCCGAGTTGTTTCATTGTACTAAAAAATTGTCCATCTTGCTACAACTTAACATTTCATAATTATCAAGCCTAAAATTCTTTAGACCAGTTAATATCTGACAAAAGCGTAAATACAGTAAAAATTATTAGGTCCGATTGATTACATGTATTTTTGTCTCAAAGGCTAAACTGAAAGACAGAATTCACAAATTTTTGTAGCGAAATTACTGGAGTTCGAATGTGCAATAGGGTTTCTTATGCACTATAAAAGTAACGAGGACTTTCACTATGCCTTCAAGTCAAAAATTTAATGTTCCTTAATAACGTGAAGGGTGAATGGGAAGGAAAAGAGAATCGATTAGGATTATTATGATGACTAAATCTGCTGAGTGAAAGTGACAGGGCATTATTATCCAGGACCCAGGAGGAAGAATAGAATTGAAAATTATCCTGTGTCACCCTTCCACTTTGTAATTTGTTTGAATACGATTAACTCCAGGCTCAGTAGGAATTTCCTCTTCTTTCCTTCCCATTCCAGGAATGGCAGTGGCAGCTGTTGAGCTATTGTCATCTCTGCGACCTACTTCCCAAAAGACACATTAAACACAAGATGTTACAAAACAGATAAAGGAAAGAATGACAAAGTAAACACGAAAAGTGTTTGGTCGGGTGAGAGGGAGAAAGTTTTATCCCATCTAGCCTACACTTACACTTACACCACACTGATTCCCAAAGAAAGTTTTCTTTGAGCAGAGTGTGCAGAGTACGTTTTGTTTATATTTGATACAAAAGGTCTGTCGTTCTTCTTCTTCTCTCTTCCCCCAAGACTGCCAAGATGCGACAAGTGCCAATGGCAGAGATAATATTTTACCAGTGGATTAGTTTTGTGAATTATTTGGTCGAATAACTTTTCTTTTTGATACTTGTAACAATAAGTGACACCTTCGAGAAAAGTGTTTGGTCGGGTGAGAGGGAGAAAGTTTTATCCCATCTAGCCTACACTTACACTTACACCACACTGATTCCCAAAGAAAGTTTTCTTTGAGCAAAGTGTGCAGAGTACATTTTGTTTATATTTGATACAAAAGGTCTGTCGTTCTTCTTTTTCTTGCTTCCCCCACCAAGACGCGACAAGTGCCAATGGCAGAGATAATATTTTACCAGTGGATTAGTTTTGTGAATTATTTGGTCGAATAACTTTTCTTTTTGATACTTGTAACAATAAGTGACACCTTCGGCTTCGACTTCACTGGGGACAAAAAATCTCTTCTAGTGATTAATTTTGCCTGCAGATGACAATTAACAATATAAATTTTGGATTGCTCATCCAACATGTAATTTGTAGGGGGAACGGGGTTTGAAAGGAGATCGGGGAATGACAACTACATTAGATGGAAAAGGACTTCCAACAGGGATTATTGAAGGACCACCTGGTCCGCCAGGTCCTTCAGGTTTTTATTCTGAATTCTTTTGCAAAACTTTTGACACTTTTTTTTTCAATTTGGTTTTTGGCTTTATTTTGTTTGGTTTTTTGGTTTACATTTGTTCTGTTATGAAGGTCCATCGGGGCCACGTGGGGAAAAGGGCGATATGGGCCCAGCTGGCCCTTATGGTGAAAAGGGACCACGTGGAAAGAGGGGGCGAAGGGTACTAACTGCAATTAACCATTATTTTTGCGTTTCAGCCGCAATTTGCTTACTGCATGCTTTTGTTTCGTTTCGTTTCGTTCTGTCCAAAATTAACTCATTGCCAATCTTGTGGTGATTTTTGGTTCATTTTTTAATGCTTATTAATTTCAATACATTTTCAACTAACTATTCTTATCATTTCATTTCAGGGGTTGAGAATACGAATGTGGAATTAACATATCACAATTTGGAATAGTCCGTTAGAGTAATGAGAAATGGCAATACTGGTTTTGAATGGAAATCTAATTATTGTTTACCATTTTTATTTTCAGGGCAAGAAGGGCCTAAACGGAGAAGCTGCCGACAAAGGGCTTCCTGGACCACCTGGAGAACCTGGTAAGAGTTTGGAACGGAATAATTGCATAAATTCTTAATAGAATTAGATTGCCCTAATTTGCAAATTTTGCATGTACGTTTAGGTCCTGAAGGTCCAATGGGCTTGATTGGAGTGGCAGGACCAAAAGGTGATCTCGGTCCTCGTGGACTACAAGGACTTGTTGGAAAAGATGGTTTACCTGGACCTCAAGGACCTCCAGGTTAATTAAATTTTTGGTTTTGATGAAATTGTAATTTTAGTTATGTTGTTAATTCATGTGTTTAATTTGCTGTTTTCAGGAAGTCCAGGCGGATTCGGTCCGAAAGGAGAAAAAGGTGAATAAATCTATATTTAAACTTTAGCATTTGTTTTCCTTGAATCCTTTCCAAATCTGAAAGATTTATCAAAAGCTAACGAGTAAAAATTGTCAAATTCAGGCGAATATGGAGATATTGGCCCACCGGGCTTAATGGGTCCACCAGGATTACCCGGCCCTCCAGGTAATGAAGAAAATTGAATAAATTGATTTGTAATTTTCACGATGCGGGCATGCTGGCTGCATCCCAGCGTGAGAAATGAAATTAATTGCTCTGACTTGATTTTTTTTATCTCCCCAAAGGATACCCTGGTGCCAAAGGAGATAAAGGCGATAGAGGAGAGACTGTAAGTCCAATTAATTTATTTCTACTCGGATGAAGGAGGAATGCCAGCTAGGGAGTTAGGCCCATTTGTCAGATTGGGCTGAGCTGAACTTGAACTTGGAATCGTGACTTTGGCAGGATTGAGAGGATTATAGTCCTACTGCGAATAGAAGTGAACACTTGTCGGATTTTCTTTCATATTATTTCCACCAACCTGTCAACTCGTGTTTTCGTATAAAAAGACCAGGCGTCGTAAAAATTCCAATCGAAATCAAATGAAAGAAATATTATGGGCATTCCTCTCTCATCAGTACTTTTTGATAAGACACTTTATCAGTAATTGAGATTAATTATTGTTTTTTTTATAGCAAAAGTACAAAAAACTTCGTAGAAGACAACATTTAGCATTGCAAGGAGATGGGACATTTGAAACGGAAGGATTAGTTGGGCCACCAGGACCACCAGGGCCAATGGGATTGACTGGGCTTCAAGGACCACCAGGGATTAAGGGAGATAAAGGAACAGATGGTCTCAAAGGAGAAGCAGTATGTTTGTCTTGTCCTCAAAATTTAATGATCCCTTGATCCTCCTCTTTAATCCCTATTTGCAAATTCATGAGAATTCTTGAGAACAATGAGTGCTCATAGAATTTTAACCCAAGATAATGTTTGTATGGTGAAAGCTCATTTTGCTCTCATGAGAGAAAAGTAATGGATTTTCCCGTCCTAATATCTAAATTAATTCAAATTAGCATGACAAATTGAAAACTTTCACTCAAGGCGTCATTTTGGGGTTAATGAAACTTGTCACGAGACCCAAGAGACTTCCGGGCAGAGAAGTTCTACTTTTATATTGCCACTGTCAGGAAAAATTTCTGCTAACTAAATTACTTGGGAGCAGCGGAGGAATAAACAAACACAGAGTGAAAACTAAAAGCCAAACCAAGGTTCAGGAAGCGAAACCATTATGCTTTGTGCTGCTACGTTGCAAAAATGCAAAAGAATTCCTTTGTTCCCTTGAGATTTCTGAAGCAAAGAGTGATGCGGAGGAATCTTCAAAGTGAAATTTTTATGAGGCATTGACTACGCACTACGCAAATGCACGTATGTACGTAGCCCAAATCCCACGAGATATCCGCCTCTATTTTTCCGGCTGTCAAATGCTTTTTTCCTTCAAAAAAAAAAGAAGTTTAAATTGCATTGGAATATTTTTTTGATTTGCAGGGAGAGAAAGGGGAAAGAGGTGACACGGGTCCAATGGGACTTCCCGTGAGTGACAAATGACTCCTTGACTTTGATCTTTATCTTTGAGAAT
This sequence comes from Thalassaphorura encarpata, assembly GCA_009869925.1. Taxonomy (NCBI): domain Eukaryota; kingdom Metazoa; phylum Arthropoda; class Collembola; order Poduromorpha; family Onychiuridae; genus Thalassaphorura; species Thalassaphorura encarpata. Next base: position 18,103 of record WJEZ01000626.1, read on the forward strand.
GAATTTTAAGTGAGTCTCCTTGTTCCCATAAATGTTACAGGGCCCCATGGGACTTCGAGGAGAGTCAGGACGTTCAGGAGAGATGGGTTTAATGGTTGGCCAACTTTGCTTAGCCTTTCTACAAGCACGCATGCGGCTTACAATCGCTTTGTGCTTTCTTTGTTCATTTTATTTTTATATTTGAAAATATTCATAGAATTTTTTTTTCATCTTTTCAGGGTCCCCCTGGGCTTGATGGAATGAAAGGAGCTCAAGGAGAAATAGGACGAAAAGGGGAACGTGGGGTAAATAAGCCAAGATTAATAAAAATTCTCTTCATTTTTTCTAAAATAATTTTTTATTGATTTTTTGCAGGAACCGGGCTTACCAGTGAGTTAAAATTTCAAATTTTTATTCAAAAGTTGTCTGAACGATAACTTTTGGCGTTACGAGTTTGGAATTTGATTTTGAGTGGTTGTGATGTGATGTGAAATATTTTTTTTGCTTGAAACAGGGAACGGACGGGATTCCCGGTGATACGGTTCGCTAACACGCTTTCTTCTACTTTCTCTTCTTCCCTTAACACACACAAAAAAACTAATCTTGAGTTTGCGAATAAATAGGGTCCCAAGGGGGAGCTCGGGCCGAAGGGGGAGTGGGTACTACTAACTTATGACTAACTTTTTTTATATTTGCAAATGCAATGACATACTTTTCCAAATCCCTATATAATTCTTGTCCTAATTTTTCGTTTACTTCGCAGGGTTCACCAGGAAAACGGGGTAGGAAAGGAGATATAGGCCAAAAAGGTGAGCAAGGAGTTCCAGGTTTAGATGCCCCATGTCCTTTAGGTCCAGATGGTTTACCCCTCCCTGGATGTGGGTGGAGACCACGAAATAACTCAAAACTCAATCATCCAATTCCGCCCCAACAACCCCAATCCCCCTCGACTCCCCATCCGCACCCACCAGATGACTATGATTATGAAAACACGTGAAACAAATAAAATCAACCGTTTTGATATTCATCCCCCGCACCCGCCCGTCAAACTTTTGTAAATAATGTACTTAGCAATAAAATAAAAATTGTTTTCTTCTTTTTAATCTCTATCCATTCTTGATTTAACAACAACAATAACAATACGCATATTTACTACCCCTCTCTAAATTGTCTGTCTGAGCATTTATATTGAATGTCAAAGGTTAAGTCTTTTCGTCAAGTCAGTCAATTCAAAATTTAAAGAGTCTTTTGTCTTGGCTTAAGTTTAATTTAAGACCGTTTTGCATTGACATGGATTTTCTTGAGAATATTAAGGGGATCAGCATCAGTTTTCTTGGAAGGTTGGTCCAACAATTTCTTGCTTGGTTTCTTAGTCTTGGACATTTTGGCTGCTCGCCTTGTCTTAACAACTCCAGTCGTTTTCCCTCGTTGGACCTTTGCGTAGTGAGGAGGAATTTCATGCTGTTCAAAGGAATCTACACCTCCAGAAGAAGAAACATCTCCAATGGATGAAGAATCAGCGTTATGCACTTCGAATGAATCATCTTGAACTTGGACTGGAACTGGTTGTTTCTTTTGCTTAATGACAGGAGTTGGTTTGCGGACTGGGGTAATACGAACCGCTGTTGGGCGTAAATATCCTACTGCACCTGAATGTTTGTTTCCAACAACGACGCCTGGTCTTTTCTTGTAAACTGATTGACCTCCGACGAAAGGTCTGTAGATTGGACGATTGTAGGCACCACCGCTGCCGCCATAGACTGGTCCTGGTCCTTGCTGATAACCTCCAAATTGATAACTTGGTTGCTGGTAGCCAGAAAATTGATTTGGACGGTGGACTGGGTATGGATAGCCGGAGAATTGGTTAGGTCTGACGTACTGTCCCACTTGAGGATATCCTGGGCGATATACGGATGGGACTGGGCGACGATAGAATTGAGATGGAACTGGTCTAAAAAACACAAGAGAAAAAGAGCTCATAAATCTTTTTTACCACCAATTTTGTAAATCAAATTTTAAAATCTATAAGATAAATCTAAATTTATGTCATGTTCACCTGTACTGTGGCTGTGGTTGGTAATAGTCATCATAAGGGCTGTAATAAGGTTGCTGGGCTGGAACCCTCCTATTGTAATTATTGTAACTTTGTTGACCCCCTGCCATTAGGGCCACAGCGAAAGAAACAGACTGAGGTTGAGGTCTTTGCCTAAAGATTTGATTTGGGGTTGAGTAATAAGGTCTTGGCTGATACTGTTGTTGTTGTGGTTGGTAGGCATAGGGTCCATTGTATCCAACTCCAACAGGTCCTTGCATGTAGTCTTCATATTCAGAAGAAGAATCCACAGGGATTCGACTCTTGATGAGGGCAAAGAGTTCCGGAGTTCTTGATGGTGGGAAAGAAGACATGTACTCATTTCGTCCTTCCAACTCAGCTTCCAAAGATTCCTTGTCTTTTCCGGCGGTCGAAGTAGTTTCACTCACAACATCTTCATCATCAGTTTCATTAGTTTCTTCAACAGATTCAACTGGGACTTTATTCTTATCAACCCCTGTGACTGGGACTTTTCCTTGACCTTTGGTTGGACTAACAATGTCCAAATCAGGGTCAACTTCATCAGAGTCTTCTAATTCAGAAAATAACTTCCATCAATTCATGTCATGTAGTGTGAAATAAATCAATCAGGGAAAACAAGTGTTTGTTGTTTCAAAAAATTAATTTCTCTTTATTCACTGGCTGGTGGTGGTGGTACAAAAAATTTAGAGATTGATTGACCAATTTTGGGTTGAATAAATAATTGATTGAACGTTTCAAACACTTGTGACCCCTCAGAAGTTGTAGTACAGACCTTGTCGCCTGATTGCCCCATATGGAATATCAGTGTAGTAGTAAGGGGTTTCAAAGTCATCCTCTTCATAAGGACCTCGATAAGATGGACCTCGGTTCAATGCAACGCCTCGAGCAGGTTGACCATAGGGATCTATGAACATTTGCAAAAATATTTAAATTTCCGCCTTGTCATGAGTTTGCCGTATTAAAAATTTACCTGGAACAATGGCAATGGGTTGATCCCCTGTGACCGTGTCAACTGGAACAAGGACTTCTCCTTCATCAGTCACATAGCCTGGGACTAGAGCCTCAATTCCTCCTTGTAACCCTTGTTCTTCCGACGAAGCATCATCTTCAACTTCTCCAACTGGCTTAGCATCAACGGATGTTCCATTCACATCTTCAACTGAGTCTGGAACAACCACAGTTTTGTTTTTGCTTGCAACAACGGATGGGACGACTGGGACTGCTGAAGTTGGGACGACAGGAACGACTGGGGCAACTTGAACGACGGGTTTGGCAACTTTCTCTGTCTTGATGTCCAGAGGCTCTTGTCTCCTTCTTTCTTCTTCCTCGTCATCTTCGGCATCTTTGTCTTCTTCTTCGTCAGCATCATCTCCGTCATCTTCTTCCTCGTCATTGGGGTCGACGTCATCATCCGCATCTTCCTCAGATTCATCATCTTCTTCTTCTTCATCTGGCTTGGCAGATGGTGGAGGAGTTGGTGGTGGTCGTGCTGCTGGGAATGGAGGCTGGAAAAAATTATAACATTTAATATTCATATATACTTTTACCTTCAAGTTTGAAGGTCCTGGTATTTCGAAAATTCAGTCATAAAATAATAATTTGAATACTATCACTAACGCATTAAGTTGGCTGCCTTATTTCGGCATTAAATTCTTATTATCAAGAAAAATCCAATTTCAGTCTATCAATAAGCGTGCATTGGTGTATAATAAAAATTGCAAGCTAATTTCATATCGTATTGATTTGACAAATCTGCACTCATCCCAATGCACTGCAATTGAACCGCAGGGAAGATAATAATTTTGATTTTATCGAATATGCAAATGTAAAACACGTACAAGATATGATCTACACTACTACTCAAATAAAGAAAGGAAGATCATAAATACAGACAGTCACAGTCACAGAGGAACTGGTTTGGAGCTTAAGGCAATTGCAATACGTCAGCGAGTATTAAAGATTGCATTTAAAAATTATGCAAATTGCATTATACGCTGTGGACTGCACTGAATCTGAACTGAATGCATTGCATCGCATATCGCATCAGTGGAGAAAGTCCGGGTTGGGGAATTCAAATGTATAAATTATTCCTATGCTTTCTGCAGCCTAGCAGTGGTGTTTACGCAAGAAGAAGTGGATGGATGGATGAAGATGATAGGATTAAAAGAGTTCATACCGGTTGAACAGGTCTCCCAGTATCAACTCCAACTGGTTTATGAGTTGGACTCGCTACGACTACAGAAGGTGCTCGAGTGGGTCTGCTTGGCTCAACCACTGGAGCCACTGACCCCGTCTCAATCACTGACACTCCCGGCTCATTCGTTGGCTTCACTCGATCTCCTAATTACAACAAAAAAATTATAAAATTTCTTCTGGTGCAAATTTGATGGCGAATGGATAATTAGGGATCAGGACAAATAATAAAAATAGCGTTATAGGTGTGTGACCATGGCGTAATAATTAAACTTGTGAGGAAGAAGTCCAAACTGAAAGTATCCATTTCATATTTAGTTTAAAATATTAGAACAATTACTGACCTTCTGATCCCACGACTAAATCTTGCCTTCCATGAAGTCCAGACAAATAAGGTCCAGTATCCTCATCATCTTCTACTTGGGGTAAATATTTGTATTGAGATTGTCCTGGATATCCATATCGATATGGCATGAGAGAATCCCGATAAGGCCAGTTTTGTGGGGCGGCCGCCGAAAGACCACAAAGGGCCAAAAGCACTAACCACATTTGCATGACGGCGGCGGGCGGGTGATGAGATACTATATGGTAAATATTTAACTAAAACTAATTAAATAATAATAAACTAATACCCCTACAAAGTTTTTCCCGAAACTGTGAGCTCGGCAAGATGCGTCTTCAGAGAAAGAAGAGATCAAACTGAAAAGGTGAGTTGCCTTTGCCACAAGTTTTTAGTTATTTGGAGAGGATTGCCTTGGACTCGGTCATCTCCCTTCGTTCATTCCAGCAGCCGGTTTTTCAGTGAACTCTTCAAGAAGAAGAACCAAAAGGAGGATTAATCATTATGTGTGTGCAGACCGGATTCATTAACTCACAACAAATCAGCCAATATGCAATATGCTGTATAACCAACCCTACACAAATTTTACGCTCATCCCCCGATTGCCCATTGCCTGGCCACTTTCCCTGCCCTCCGTCCTGTCTGTCTACCTACCTCCCTGCAAAATTTTATTTCATACTTAAATCCTCGGGCTGCCAAGGCACGTCAGTCAAAACTCACAAAGGTCATTAAGCCAAGAAAAAACGAAGAGGAAAAATCAAAAAAGTCGTAAACGTGCGAAAACCAAATTGAAATGAAGGGTTAAGCTACCCAGGTCATACAGTGGCACTAACGTCCGCATCCCTAGTCGCATAACTAATGCTAATGAACTCAGACTCAGCACGAAGGGAAGAAAGTCGTAAAAACTTCGAATGTTTAAGGGATTCTGGGTTTTTTATGCCCGAACAATTTGCAATATATGTGTTGAATGTAATTTTGGATGAATAACTTAAATTTTATATTAGGACAATACGTCAGATCTATCTGTATATGTTTTCGATATAATTCTGATTTAACAAAAGAGTTTGAATGGAATTGGCGTAATGAAACAATGTGTGTTTGCTCAAGTACTTTGTTTTCCTTGAATATTGATGATTACATTTGGTACTAAAGCCGGGTATTCACCCTAGCCCAGCCTAGCCTGCCTCTGCTCTGCTTTGCTTTAATTTACATTCATGTTTTGAGTCAGATTGGCTAAAATTCAGGCAAGGCAAGGAATTTAAAGCAAAAAAAAGTGGAAGTGGTTCCGTGAGTTTTTTCTTCTACTTTGTAGTCTTAGGAGTCAATGTCCAGCCAGCCAATCACCTCACACGTGATGTGTCTAACCAACAACGATGAAACGGAACAGAACAGAAGAGAACGGAAAGTAAAACTCGGCAAAGCAAAAGGAAAATAATAAGAAAAATATAAGAAAGAAAGGAACAATCATAATCCGCACAGTGAGGGTGAAGGATGGACAGAGATAAGCAACCCAACGCACGGATTTACTTTTAGTGCAATTTTATAGGCAAAAAAGAAGTACTGACTGAGAATTGGCAGCTGTACTGCTTTGTACTGCATTTGTTCAGGTGTCGTTTTGCTTCGTTAGTAGAAGTAATTAACATTCTAGGGTNGTTAGTAGAAGTAATTAACATTTTAGGGTTTTTTTCCTCTTGATCATCTTCATCTTCATCGGAGATCTGACCAAAGGATGCAGTAAATTTCCGTATGCTTCCCTCGCATTGTTCAATGAATAAGCAAATTTAATGCAAATCATATTCATTGGTGCTAAGTCAAGCATGAACGAATATTTATGCCATGATAATTGTTTATGTAATTCAAGAATGACAAGGAGGTAAATTTATATCACTTAGCTCATGTTCCCAATTTTACTTTCAATACAGGAGTCTTAAGTTTATCTTTTTCGAGATTAAGATCGAGATTGAGTTTATCTTTTGAAATTTTACGTAATCATATCAGCAAAAATTAATTTCGTAAGAGAAGAAGGCTTCTCATAGTCCAGTATACAATTTGTCCTGATACTTTGAAAGCTGTGAATGACTGGATAAACATATATTTTCCAAAATTGATCCTAATTGGCCACATTGATTTGATTACTCGGTTTTCTGTAGAACATTGACACGTATTTCTTTTAGATTTGAGGAATCTGAGGGAGTTGGAATGTACAGCTGCACCCATTGGGAAAGCCACGATAATAAATTGAACAACTGTGACGGATAGAAGCACGAATGCAAGAGTGAATGATAATATCATATCCTTTGAGAATCGAATTGCAGCGTTGTTACAAGTGACTGGGATCAAAATGAGAAAGAATTGGAACCATGGGAAAATAGTATCCCGAAAGCATTCGTCAAAATATTGACTGAGTACTTGAAACCATCGATATATGGTCAACGAACGAGATCGCCCT
>WJEZ01000627.1:0-25122 GCA_009869925.1 Thalassaphorura encarpata
GGGATTGTTAGGATGGTTGAGGCAGGGAAAGACAGTTTCCCTAATTTATTGAACCCATGAATGAATTAGGCATTCAGCAAAAACATATTTCCTGGGCGAATGTGATCATCCTTACTTACACAATGCGAACCTAATTACAGATTTTTCAAACGAAACGCTGAATAATCCATTGAAATGTAATTTCTGTGGGTTTTAGCATAATATGCAACCACTATGAATATATTGGTAAATAAAATATTCACAACTTTCATTTCCACGAACAGAAGAAAAACTATTGCCGAGTTAGCTAAATGTCAGAAGCATCTGTTACACAACGATAAATTAAATCGAATATAAATATTTGGGAAAATTAACATACTAATTTAACAAGCGCAGTATAAAGTCGTTCTCGGATTTACCATTAGTTTTAAATTTTCTAATTCATGTAACAACTAAGAAATTAGGTTTAAATCTAGCGACATTAGTACTTTTAAAAATATACTAGACGCTCATTCAGTCTGAAATTCAGAAAGCACACAGGATACCATACTTATTTTATGACAAGAATTTACATATTTTCAATGTTTTCAGAATTCAATTTGCCATGCCATAGACGCTTCAACTAGCAACTCCGTAGCTCTCCAATAAAATGAGTTGATGGTACTCAAAGACGGAATGATGCGTAACTGATGGAAAAATCCCAGAACCATTCAACCATTTCAGTTAGTCTCGGCTATAAATTTTATAGCATATGCGTAACTGATGGAAAAAAACCCAGAACCATTCAACCATTTCAGTTAGTCTCGGCTATAAATTTTATAGCATGTTAAATTTCAATTAGCAATGCTCATCTATTAATCTTTTTGAAATCAGAGATCGACGACGGCACGGGTCATGCCAGCCAGTGAGTCAACACGCAACTGAGGAAATGTAAACCCGGAAAAAAGCACTCACTCAAGTCATCCGTCAAAATTAAGTCCTCCAAGGAATCCTTGCCAAAACATCAAAGAACATGGACATAAATCTATCAAAGTGGGCGGGCAAGGCGAAAACAAGCATCCACCCCCATACAATTGGTTCAAGCACTCTAATGCGAAAATCTCAACCCAAAATCTGGTCAACAACAATAGGAATGGACATGAAGGATATTAAGTATCATGAATATTAAATTAAATCCATTTCGTCGTCTACCCAGGAGCACTTAACATAAATCCTTCCAATCCTTTCCTACTGTTTTACAATTCGACCACAGACAGATAGAAAAACAAGTCTTCACATTGTTTGCACTTTTATTACAACTTTGTTAATTTCCTGTTTTTTAGTGGAAAAAGTCGTCAGTTGACTAGAAAACTTGTTTTTAGAAAAAACTGGAAGAACCATTCCCTAAATGGTTTTATTGTATAATTAGGACTAAATTACCGCATAGTATTCTTATTCTATACAATTTCTGTAGTCTCTTGCTAGTCCTGAAGAATTATTATGTACTAGGACAAATTTTATTTGCATTTACTAGTCACGCGAGGGAAACGAACAGTATTATTCGAACTAAGTTTTAGTTTACAAAAATAATCCATTGATTTTTACAAAAGGCACCAAAAGAGATGCCAAAATCTGTAAGAGGCTAGTCAAAAAAAGTTATTCGTCGGTGTGTTCGTTGTTCTTTTCTTATTCACTTCAATCTTCAAATTCTAATGTTTTGCATTGTATTTTAAGATTTTTGAATTTCCTAATCATAAAAATCCGGGTGTTTATCTACATAGAGGCTAACTTAAGCCAATCAGAATTTCCAAACAATTTTCTCGAATCATTCACGGAAAAGAAGCTACAAATTTAAATTATTTTAAAAAAAGAAAATATCACAAAATAGATTTCACAACAAAATTTGGGTATTCGCCATGTTGTCAATTTTTCATGAATTTTTAAAATACAATTCAAAACCGATGAAATGTACACAGAACAAAAAAAAACACACCGACGATTCACTTTGAAATAAAAAACTCACATCGTGCCATATCGTCGTCTTCCTCCCTGTGGAGAGAATGACGCAACAATGTAGAGTCGCAATAATTTTAATCCACAATCTACAATCTACACAAGAAACTTGAAAAAAAAATGCTACAACAATAAATCACCAAGTTTAATTTACGCAGTACTACCTGTCTTTTTCATTAATCTCATTGGAGCTCAACTAGTTTTTCTTTAGTCCTCATTACTCCAACTCCACCCACCCTTTATTCACGCCTACGAAATCTTGAATTGCACATTATTGTTAAGCAAAAAAAAACTTGGTTTCACTGCTATTAACTCAGCACGACACGAATAATCTACAATCTACACAAGAAACTTGAAAAAAAATGCTACAACAATAAATCACCAAGTTTAATTTACGCAGTACTACCTGTCTTTTACATTAATCTCATTGGAGCTCAACTAGTTTTTCTTTAGTCCGCATTACACCAACTCCACCCACCCTTTATTCACGCCTACGTATTCTTGAATTGCACATTATTGTTAAGCAAAAAAAACTTGGTTTGACTGCTATTAACTCAGCACGACACGACAGACTATATAATCAGAGTCCAATCTCTCCAAGGAGAAAGTGCTTTGCCGCCGTGCCGTGCTGTGCTAAGTTTCCTCATGAATATTCAACTCATACTACAATGGATGCCACAAAAACATGAAGGACTATCACTTAAATACAACACGCACGCATAAAAATTTACATGATTTGTGCTCACTCTGTGTTTTACATGTAAAATTCTATAAATCTTTAGATTTTTCCATCAATTTATTTCTTGGGCTTCCCAAAAGCAAAAAAATCAAAAGTAACATGAGAAAATTTCCATAATAAAAAATGAATCCAACACCAAAAATTAAGTTAATCAATTAACGCTACAAAAAAATTAAATTAATACTTGAACCTTAACTTAAGACTAAGTATTTTGTGTTAACCTTAATTTACTCCTTAAACACTATAAAAATGGATAATTCGTACAGAGCAATCATCAAACAGGCACCATTTTCACATTAACTAATTATTCCTTCCTTCCTTAAAAATATCACAGTCTATGCGAGGTTAAGTTTCATTTTTTAATTACCTGTTCTAAACTAGCTATTAATTAATACTTAACCATCGCGTAATTCCATTCGCTATTTAGCATTGCAAATACTTAAGATAAGATTACATGTAGAATTACAACCTTTACGATAACAAGAAGAAATAACAATAATACATTTGGTGCGAGGTAAACATTTTTGTTAACAGCCTTTAAAAATTAAAATTAGTGTGTATTTGGTTATTAAATGGTTACACAGTAGCAACAAACACATAAACTACTTCACTTTCTCTTTCATCTGGCAAACGTCGGTACGCTCTACTAGCACTACCACATGGTAATTAGTTTTTGGCATTAAACGATAAAACTCCATAAGTATCCCACAAAAATTAATTTAAAATCTCAAAGTACTCGAAAAATATCTCCGAGAGACATTTTCAGCTTAAATTTCCTTCTTGCACGTACCCCTATGAGAAAAATTAACATTCGAGCAGCTCTGAAGGCACATTTTTGAGATATTTAATTTGTACAATTGCGTAATTCATTAATACTATTAATAAAGCCTTTGGCAATTGATTCACACTTTCGACTACTTCACAAGAAAGCCTTAACTTCTAATAGACACCATTAAATTATTACAAAATCCCTCAACATTCAACATTTTACTTACATGATATGATCATTTCATCAAAATTCATTCCGCACCTTCCTTAATTCATCTACGAGCTAATTTAAATTGCCTTATTCACTATGAGACATGCCCTGCCCTACCCTTCCTTCCAGAAAACCCGTCTTTTTTTCAATTCAACTTAAATATTCGGGTGGGGTTCCACTTAGCCATTTTCCCTGTCTGTAATACAATACGGGAGGTCATTTGGGTTCAGAGACATTTTGTTCTCTGTTCTTCATCCCACCGAAAACAATTATTAGGTCGATTACACCTCACCTGTCCGTTCTTTCGTTCGTTCTCCTTTCCCTAGCCTAATTGTTGTACATTCAAATGAGCAGTACAATGTAATGTATTTCTCCATTTCATTTTTACAAAACAAAAATCCTTGGGTCAACGTCAACAATACGAGGAGCTCTAAATCATCAACTTCCCCCACGCGCCAACTCAAAGTGTCAATTACGAAAAAATTCCACAACAGCACAGCAGCGGAGGTCTTTAGCGTGGGTGGAAGCAAGATTTGCTTTGGGCGCAATCAAAAAAATCTGAGCCTTATGAATACTAACTTTGTTCTCTTACACTCAATTCTATCATTTCTTTCAATTTTAACAAAACAAACACGCAAAGGGTGAAACAATGAATTAGTTTATGCCTTGCCATTGCCTTGCTTTGCCCTGTCCAATCAACTACCTACTCTCATCTCATCCACTTATTAATGATCCATGTTTCTGCATCTGCATATCATATCCCCGCCCTATTTAAGGAAGTTACATTAAATTTACATTACACTTTACACATTTACACGTACCACGCGTTCAAGGAGGATAAGATAGTGATAGCGTCGGCATAAGCAATAAGCTTGCCTGACCTTAAGGTACTAATCAAATTAATAATATGTCTGCCAACAGATTTTTTTAATCTCAAAGAGATTTCGTCCTCACTTGTTCTTTCATTGTGACACGTACGAGTGCCAAGTCAACTCTTGCTGACTGCCATGCGTGGGTGAACGGGCTCAACTACTTTTTTATAATCTAAAAAACTAAAAAGCTCTTTCATCTTCATCACTCAAGACAAGACAATGTTCTTTCTAACTAACCAAATTAAATTCTTGTAATAAAACACAACTCGAGCTTGTTCGTTCGGTCGAGACTGACTGAGCTGAGCTGAGCTCGTGGGCTGAATAATATTAAACTTTTATAAAATTTTGTAATTGAATGAAGGAAAATTTATGCACAAGGATAATATTAAATTAAAGCTTCGTAATCATCACAATCAATCATTTCAGTTTGGCAGAGCTGTACGAAACCCTATGGCATCAATATTGGCCCATTTTTTTAAAATTTAAAAGTTAATAGCAATGAACGTTTCCTTCCGGCATGGCTCAGCTAACAAAAAGTTTCCAATATCTATGAAAAACAGGCATCCGATGCTAAACCACAACAATTTCATCGTTTTCACTTGAACTCTGACCTGTTGTGATATTGACTGAGTCAACAACAACAACAACAAGCAAGCCGCATATCATATTCTTCAAAATGTAGTTTAGGTCAACTTGAATTCATTCTCAAAATCAGCAAAGCAAGGATTGTGGATTATTTGATTGTCGTGATTACAACAACAGTTGACTCCTTTCCCTGAGTGGTACAAGGACGAGACACGAAGTGATCTCACCTCAACAATGAAATGCGTTTTTATTCTTTATGACAATCAATCAGCAAAAAGCAAAACTTCTTGATACATGTGTACTTTACTTAAGAATTGGAATGACTCGCAGAACTGAAGTATGAATGGCGAATCATTCATGCAGGCCAACTGAATTAACTTTCACGGGTCACGGAGTCTGTCACAATTTAGTCTACCATATGGAATGAAAGAAAAATTGTAAAGATTATAAACGAATGGATTGTTTACGGTTTAGATGAATGCCTGTCTATTATTCAGCGTGCGTTCCTAACTAGTTTCACGGCCAGAAATGTAAATAATAATGTTGCAAGTTCGACACTATATCGAAAACTTCTTCTACTAACAATACTTGCAAAACTTTAATTCTTAGCTCAATTCCAACGTACTCATTGTAACTTTTGAATTTTGAAAATTTTAAAATAGGGTAAGAATCTCTAGGTAAAACGAGCAAGACCTTTCTATCCTAATTAAAGCAAACGCCATTCTTTTTCGTCTTTGATTTGGCACCATTTTGGATAGAAATCATAATTTTAGTTACAATTACAATCACTCAACTCGCATAACCAATTTCTCCATGCACTTACACTTAAGCTTAGACTTAACCCTAATTCCCTCAAGCTGAGTTATGTCGAGTGTGACTACCCTAATTTAGACATTCTATTCTAACTAAGAAAAAATTAGATCATTCAAACCGAACGTCATTCCCATTTTCATGGACGGATTTCGTCTCCCAACTAATCGGTGGCTTAGCTTGGTCCAATCTTGTCTCACCCAGTCAAATGATTCATCGAGCCAGATGAGTCAAATGCGGAGATGTCGGTGAGTGCAATCCACTCGGATAACATTGTGGGGGTTGAGGGTCAGAGGGATAATGATAAAGGACAGCGGAATTGGGTGAAGGACTATGAGGAAACATCATGCCCCCAGAGGATACGACAGAATTTGTGTGATAATTATTATTATTGAGTGGGGACCCATACATTGATGGAGAATGAGAATGATGAAGGGTCCCCATGGCTTGTGCCTGTGAAGAGTAAGGGGATGAGCTAAGCCTTACTTTGATATCTCCATGATCCGAGGCATTCGGGTCAGCTGCATAGGTCAACTCCGTTTCTTCATAGCCCGTTGCAGACATTCGCTGAGTATCGCTCACGGAATTGGGTGGATCCGGAGAGTTGAGGCATGTTTGAATGAGGGCTTTCCCAGCTTCGGATGTAATCATGGGTTGAAGCTTCCGTGTCGCAAAGGTGTAGACGTGCCCTGTCTCAGAAGCCACGAGTAACATGACTTGAGTCCCAGTCAGGGTTGACAACTCGTACGCCTGCAATGTCAATCGTCATGTTAATTAGTGAGAATTTATTTTAATGATATTTCAACGCTTCCCTCCCTCTTAAGGAGGATTTCATGTAACCGAAAACCGAAAATCCCTGCCGCGGCACGCAATATTCAATCTGTTCAATGACTCTGGCCCTAGCCAAATGCCCTGTTGACTTGGCTTGGCACGCAAGTCAAAGTCAAAGCCAAATGGCCCAGCCCAATAAACCGGACGGAATTTATTTAAACTTGACTACATTATTCTTAAAATGAACATGTTAATTTTCAATTCTTATCCCTAGCCGCATGCATGCCAACGAAGCTTAAGGCGTCACATTTTAAGAAAAGGGAGTAGGCGTGAATGACACGACGCTCTGCCTGCCTTAAGGCCCGATAGAAAAACACAATATTAAAAAGACCGGCTTAGCTTGGTTTAAATTTACATAAATCATGTAAATGCTCCAACCGACCGACGTACGTCGAAGTCGATTGTTGATCTCAGCCTACCTAATGTAGATGTGCTATTACAGGCTCGGATTAAAATTTTCATCCAAAGTGTGGACGGTCGGCTAGATTTAAATTTAAGCGTCACACCAATTGTGGAGCTGATTAATCCTTTGGGTGATTGACAATGACCAAATGTCAACGAAAGAAACCTTCATGCAAATCGAGTCAGCCACCACCACTAACCATTTCTTAGTTTTCTCTCGTTAAATTGATTTAGGACTATTTTACGACAGTGTTGACAGATTCACTGAGTAAATAACGGGACAATTAAATTTAAAGATTTCTTTGCTCTGCTCTCCCAAATTTGGCCATTGTCGCCATACACATACTTAATTTGGAGAACACATAGCAATAATTGTTTTTGAAGAGAATCAGGTCAACGAATTACAAACACAACTATTTCCTTATTTTCTTGCCTTGCTCATTAGACTGTTCATCTCACAAAATGACAAAATTATTCGGAAAGGTCATGGAGGATTCAAAAATGGTATGGCCCACCCATTACCGAAGGACGTATTAGGTCAAAATCCTAATATAGACTGACACATCGGTCCATATCCGTCTCTTAAGGTGCAAACTCATCTTTATAGTAAACTTATCAACGGGACCTGGAGTAATGTATTGTATAGTGCTAGGGCATTAAGAATTTGCGCATCACAAACATTAAAGAATAAAGAAAGATGATGTCTTATTTAAACTCGGACAGGCAGGTATGGCATGGTTCACTAACAACAAACATAAACCTTAATCAGATGATTCAATATCAACACCCGAAAAAGAGCAAACATTGTAAAGGATGTGTGTACATGTGTATTCAGCTATCCTCTGCAGTAGCAGCATCAAATTACATATAGAGAGTGACCTCAGAAAACTCAAACTTAAGGTGAACTATCAGAATTCTCGGAAACTTCCGAATGCAGCAATATTTTTGACATAGTTGCTACTAAAATTTAAAGAAAATAAGTTGTACTCGATGTAAAACATAGCCTAACCTACTCATGAGCTAAAGCTGACGTTAAGAGTAGTGGAATTTCCCTTAATATCTTATACATTTCCAGAATCATCAAATTTCCATCCCAAATGTTTACGAAACCTTTCTTCTCCCACTTTTCCTGAGACTAATACAACCACAATCCACAATGACTTGTGTTTAACTCTGTCACTTTGTCCGTCCTTTGATCTTTTCGTTCAGCTAATGCTGCGTTGGCACAAATTACCCAAGAACATGACAGCCAAGAGACAGGACAGCAAATAAGCAAGCCAGCAAGGAAAATCAACGAAGCGGGAGTCGGAGTCGTAGTAGTCGCTGTCTGATCTGGACATGAATTCCAAAGTCACCACAACGTCATCCAAATGTCACCTTCCTGTCTTGTCAGAAAAATTGACAATGATGCAGGGACAAGATGAGAGGATTTGACACTTCAACCCTCCCTATCTGACATTCATCTCATCTTCTCTCTCCTGGTGGAAACAACTTCCCACGTACGGATTTTTATCAGAGATAAAATTTAAACAACCGAGCAAGGAATGCCTCATGGGATAAAAATTACCATGAGCCAAAAGACCAATCAAATGGACACCATACCCATGCCCCATGCTCATGCCTTCACGTTAGCGTTAGCACAGCTCTAACTCTTGCTTAGCCAGAAGCTCTCGAAAAACTCACGTTAGAAATTTCCTATGATGCAAATTATTAAAAATCATTCAATTCAATCAAATTTGGGTCATTTTCACCTCAAATTATATCCTACCCCTCATTTGAAGGACGAGCTATCTTGCAATGCTATCAACGAGGGATTTCGGTCTGACCTGTGACCTCTGGAAGGTCTGGAAAGTACATGTGGTCTGCATGTTTCTCCTGGATGATAAGATGTAACACTTGCTGTGCTTTGCAAGGGAAAGCGAAACAATGCACTACTATTCTTCCCCATCAAAAAAAGCATTCCGCATTCTATCTCATGGCTAGTCTCAGCAGCACAGCACAGCAACCTGTTTATCCTTTGGTGAGTGAATAATGGGTCTACCTGTCCTACAGCGTAGTGCTGCTCCTCTGATGTGAAGTGTAATGTTAAAGTATCACTAGAGATGAGATGCGGATGTTAGCACTAATGTAAGGAAGCAGAAACAAATCCAAAGATGTTTCATTTCATTGATTCAACGCTGGATCTTCTTTCATGCATTTATAATGAGTAAACGAAACGAATATCACTGTCTCAAATAATTTGAATGCTTGGCTAAACACACGGATATAATTTGATTTAATACAATCCAATAAATTGTCCAGAAATAGCTATGTCATGGCCCTAATTTTCAGTAAACAATGAACAAAACTACTGTTGAATAATTTAACATTGTCGAACATTCAACTGAAATAACATTCCTCGAAATTGGCATTTAGAAAAACCGTCGACAATATCTGAATCCTGAAACCAGTCAGCTCTTTTTAAGTTTACTTTACTCATGATATATTTAAGAGCTTACATGAATAAACTGTAAAGGCAAGGAATTTCCAAAATGGCTAGTTATGCATTTCACGATATTTTTAAATAGCGTAGGTTTTAAATTAGTTAGGACAAATTCAGTTCTAGTATTCAACTCTGATGTGAATATAAAAATGCCGAGGTAAATCTATATTTTTCTCAGATCCTCAAGTTTAAAATTTTACTTTTAAAAAAAATACTCAGGGCAAGCGAAGATTTTACAAAACGACCAGTCAGCATTTGAATCTACTAGTCCCTCTCCTAGTTTCTAGGTAATAAATTTCAGACAGCAAATTTAATTTCCTGTACTAAGAATTTCTCAAGATTATGCTGAATCTAGCGGATTATTTTGACTACTGGTAATTGTTCCAGTTTTGGTCTTAAATGAAGAAAGTACACAGAGCAAGAGGACCAGCTTAACTTAACTTTTCAAGCCGGGCTTAAAACTTTGTTCAATGAATTAAAATTAATGAACGCTGGAATTACTTGTGACGTGGATTTCACTTGCCAAGCCCTTATCCAGAATTTAACTAAACTACTAGACCAGATTTACAACTAAAAGTAGGAACAAATTTTTTGGTACATCAGTTTCAAATTAGGGAATCATTAAGAAGGATTAATCGTATAGAAAAATGCGGACTCAACAATTCACGGAATAAAATAATTTAGTTAGACTAGTTTCAGTTTCATCTATTCATCTAGTTAGACTTTAATTAAAAGATTGTCTCTGGACTTAACTCCTACCGGTGTTCTAGTATAAAGTAGATTGATGTCTAAAATGAATCACAACATGTGATCTTTCGTGGCAATTGGGAAATATCAGCTCGGAAATCTGATTTGACTAATATTTAGGCATTCTCGAAATAAAATTTGCGGAAGCGTATTTAACTTTGCGTAGAGAACTTGTCAAGTGCTGACTAGACCATTTACATTGCTACAAAACCTAAGCCCGATCTTATTAACGATGAACACTTTGTCTGAACTTTAACTTCTTAAGCAAATCAAATGTTCAATATGTAGTATTCTCAATATCTCTGTAGTATTTTTTCCATAAGATTAACCTGAATCAGCGACTTTTAAAAATGTGTCAACTAAAATGAGCCCATATTGCTTCATATAAATTGAATGCTCTCAAGGTAATGCGTAAACGTAGGATTAGCTCAACAGCTCATTCAGTACTTCCGCCTGTGTATAATTAGTAATTACTTCAATGCATGCTTCGATTAAATTCGATCCTTTCTGACCAAAACGGTTTGATTTGATATTTCACTTCAGGTTTCTAAAATTACGAATTACATAACGCACACCGAATAGCAATTACTGTTCCCTCTCTAAACTGTACACATATTCTTTCGTGTGGATAATTAGTACATGAACGCTGTTCGTATTCTTAGGGTCTGATTGACTGATCGGTGAAAAGGTTAAAAAATTAAATGAAATTAGAAAACAGAGACCAGGAAATGTTAACTATTCATAAACTATTCATATTTATGAATTCGTTCCCTTGTGGTCTCTTGTAAATCCAGTGTACTGCAAGGAAAATATTGAACCGTCATATTTTAGACGAATATTAGACATCGTACTAGTCTTCAGAACAAAACTTTAAATTGAAAGAACGTCTACTTCTACTCTGTACTAAAATATCGTATGCGAAAGTGAATGGCCTGATCAGGACAACATGTGTACGGTCACGGTGCGTCCGACCTGCTATTAGTATTTGATATTTCATAGCCAACAACCAGAATTTTTTTGAATGAATATTATAAATTAAATTGCCCATAACCCATACATTATAAATTAGATTGACTCACCTTCTTCATAATTCCAGTCTTTCAGCTTGGAGAACGTCGTGTAGCGTCTTAGTTTATTGTCGATGAATTCCATTTTAATTTTGACTCTTCCTTTGGTCTTTTTCCCATTGGGGGGTGGAGGTTTCTTGGGTTTTGCATTCGATGAGCTATTCACACCACTATTTGAATGATTATCGGTGGCTGTTATTGGACTTGGATTATTATTATTATTGCTATTCCCGTGATGACTACTACTATGATGGTGATGATGATGGTGTTGATGGTTATTATTATTACTCAACAAATGCCCAAATTCTGTCCCATTATGATTACTATTCGTCAAAGTTGTAAAATCATGACTAGGTGGTCCACCACCACCGTTGCTGCCGAATGGATCTGCATTCAGCATTGCCGAAAATGAATTATTGTTAGTTGAACTATTATTCCTCCCTGAGCTGTCCAAATGATTTTGCATTTTCTGGGTAATTCTTCCAAGTACTTGACGACGACTACCTTGAGGTGACCCGTGACCTGAACATCCGGAAATCCAGGTTGTTGTTTTGTAAGTAAGTACCGGTGTAATTGATTTTTTTAACGAGAGACGAGGGGAGGCAATGCTAAATTCTGCGTACGAGGAAACCTGGACGGAATTATATTAATTATTATAGTTAAATAAAAATTGCACTTCACTTTCGGGGTTTGCTGGAGTAGTAGTTGGTTTGGGACTGGAATTGGTTTAAAATTTGTGTCAAATGGTTGTAGAGCACCTATCCCCATAAAGCTGTCCAAATGATTTTGCATTTTCTGGGTAATTCTTCCAAGTACTTGACGACGACTACCTTGAGGTGACCCGTGACCTGAACATCCGGAAATCCAGGTTGTTGTTTTGTAAGTAAAGTACCGGTGTATTTGAATTTTTTTAACGAAAGACGAGAGGAGGCAAAGCTAAATTCTGCGTACGTACGAGGAAACCTTGGACGGAATTATATTAATTATAGTTAAAAATTGCACTTCACTTTCGGGGTTTGCTGGAGTAGTAGTTGGTTTGGGACTGGAATTGGTTTAAAATTTGTGTCAAATGGTTGTAAGAGCACCTATCCCCATAACAGCTGACTTGACACTGGGCCTTCCTTCCTACGTTTGCCGTATTTGGAGATCCAACCCACTACTCCTGCCTCATTCCCTCTTTGCCCCTTTACAGTCAGCAAGCACCTCAACCCAAGGCAAAGGCTGCAAAATAACACTAGAAAGATTTAATTCCATTATAGCTAGTAAAGTAACCTAACCAGTGATGTTTTTAATGCTATTGCTATTGGGGAGATCCACGTTACAAAGTTTACGGCCGTAAGTAATTTTTTCACACGGAACACAATACAAGTCCAGAAGGAAAATTAAAAGGTGTTCGTGGGTGTTAATCGCCAATCTCCGTGCCGTGCCATGCTGATTGATTAATTAATTGTCAATGATGAATCTGGATACAAAGATTAATTACTGTGTGAAAATATGTGCGAAGCAACTACCACCGAATTTAAAGGCATTTTGATCATTGGCTAAGAATGCACCGTACTGGCTAGTTTTAAAGATGAAGCAAAAATGTGTGTTAAAATCGGATGGGTTCTAGCAATACCATATTACTAATATAATTTTCATACTGAAATATCAAAATCGGGTCTGGGTTATACGCACGTTGATAATTTTGCCAATTTATATTTTTGTCTTTAGTGGCTCATGCAAATTTAAGCCAAACTAGCAGCGAAAGCAGAATTTACTGCCTTATGCGTTTCCGGTTATGTAATTTTACTGACCGAGTAACTCGGACTAACACTTTTAAATTTGTCGGATTTGTGCAAATGTAATTTGATGTGTGGTTTTGAAGTAACGTCATTGTTGTTAAATATCACAGGATGTTACGCAAACCCGAGTATTTTACTTTTATGTTTTAACAAGAATGAGAGTAAAAGTGAATGTTTTGTAGCAGAAGTAGCAGAATAGAAATTGACATTATGACTCGTAAGTGACGTCCATGTGTCGCCGGTATATTCATTGGAAAGACCAAAATCACAGCACAGTGCCCTAATATTTAAATAGTAAACATAAAAATCCAAAAGTCATCATGAGTGGCGACACGAGGTTAAGGCGAAATTCACGTACGCACGCGAAAGTCTGACCGATGTGATCAGGAAATGGAAGTTTGCCGACATCCGCAAAAATTTAACCATCAGGATGAGCCAAGGAAATGCAGATTATAGGTACTAGTACTAACTAAAAGTAAAAGCAAAAGCATGTGTGCTATTATACTTCTTGTGTGCTTGCTGGAAATAATTGCGAATCCCATATGCATACAGAAACAGAAACTTTGCCGAATCTTCCTAAACAGCCGGATCGCGTTGTCTCATTCCAGAAAAAAATATTCTAAAAGTAGACAAAAAATTGACACAGGAGCAACGTCGTGGTAAAAATACTCCATTTATTTGGCTACCGGGACCTTCTGACAAGGGAAGTTTCGGTGCGGATAGTGATGACAGATATATACTTCAGAGCATGTCTAGGGTTATGTTGATTCAAATTTTGTGCTTAAGTACACTAAGCTAAAATTGAAGTGACACTTGGGATTCTATTAGAAGAGTTATCAGAAAAAAGAACTTACAAAGTCACAAATAGAGTCGGTGTACCTGTGTTCAAAAAATAAGAAAGTACACAAATTAGCTCATGATTGTGCTAAATGTATGATAAAATTTATTAAAAATGTGTAAACTGAAACAAAAATTGTGATATGCATGCAATTCGCTACCTTGCCTTGTCAGTTTTCCAAATTCATACATAATAAAAATGCCCTATGATCTCAATCTCTGGAGATTCCACACTTGAAATCTTTTACGTCTTACGGAAAGAAACTTTTAGTTGCGTGAGTAAAAAAGTGTATTAGGTACGTATATAGTTTAAATCAGAGTCTCACGTTGTGTTTAAGGAACAACAACGTTTGTACGTACTCCTCATTCCAATCCCGCATCCCAAAAATCTCAATCCTTTGGTTCCTCATCTTCGTATTCCTAAGATGCAGCAATAGGCAATAGTAATGCATTGCAGCATATGGATTCTATTCAAGACCCTCCCATGGCCCAAAATAGGAAGACACTTCCATATATGGACTCTGAGGAAATTTGATGCCATGTGCTCTCAATTCTCAGGCTTCTCCACTTCCGGACTCTCCAACTCATCCTTATTTTCATCTTAAAATGTCATTTTCCTAAGGAAATAACCAAAGAGTGGATTGTCGGACAGGTGGAATGAAGTTTGACCTCCGAAATTCGGGTCGGAGTCCCAGCCCTTGTTGGCACATGCATAGAGTCGCAGTCGTGGCTCAAGCTGAAGCATTTATTCACACAGCATGCAATACGGCAATAGTAAAACTTAACTTGCCTCCAATTCCAATGCAATGCAACAGAGTATCATTAATAATCTCGCACTCATCTTCTTCATCTGCCCCCTCTTCTTCTTACTTGTTCATTCTTATAAAGCTTGTACACTGCAATTGCAATGCATTTGTGGATTTTTTTAACCCTTGCCTTCATTAAAATTTAGTGTAGTGTGAACCGGAGTACACAACTCCCGGCCAGATGATAGAAGAAGAAGATCCATGCCTTCTTTTCTTCCGCCTGCCTGCAATTACCTCATGAGGAGGGATAAATTACAACTACCCGGTTTAATGGCAATAATTCACAATCATGATTCCTTCAAATTCTTTCCTGGCTAACAGATGTCAAGGAAAATGTGCATGCATAGAATAAACCATAGTTGCAGATAACAATAGGTGAATCATTAATAGTATGAACTGAGAATAACGCATATCTCTGATGCGATAGAGCTGAATCTGAATGGCTGGGTTAGCAAACCGTAGAAATATAAAAATAAATTCATAATGCTTGAATGACGTGTGAGACTAACATTAGTCCTTAAGAAAACTTAAGCAAGTCAAAGCAGCTCTAATTTTATATCCATGTTTGGGTCGGAACTCTGTCAACTGAAGAAATATGACATGAAGAAATGACAATTTAAATAAATAAATGATTTCGGGTCTTGCAATAAGGATGCGATGCGAGATGTAATGAAGCTAGCGGGTACTTTGTTGTAAATCTATCTGGTGGCTCTCTATTATTCTTGAATAGTCAGGAGTAGTTAAACCCATTCAATATGCGTCCAAGTGAATAAACAAAATAACTCACAGAATTTTATATTTATAGTTAAAGGTAAAGAATGAAGAATGCATGATGAATATTGAATAACTTGGAAGAAAATGGACAATGACAACTCAAGTTCAAATTAGTAGTGTTAAATTGGGCCAAATCAAGGAATTTCAAAATGCATAATTAGATTTTGTTTAGAATTTTTCAACTTTTTAGAAAAATCCAATTTCTCGTATCGTATAGCATTGCATGTTAATCTAATGAGGAAAAAACTGGACCATCCAAAATTCAAACGAAGCGTGCGGGAAATGCTGGAAGACAAAGAACCTCGTTCGATCACCTCTACCATTTCTTAACTTTGCCATTACTCTTGTCCTCATCGTCGTCGTCATCACCGATTTTATTTTAAATTATCGGACATTATTTTTCGTCAGTGTGCAAATAATGGCCAATCAGTCATTTTTGGATCTACCAGATCTTTTTCCTTTTTGGCGTCCAAGGTAAGAAGTTTCAGTTTCTACACATTTTAAAATCAATTTACTAATTTATATCAAAATTTTTCTCTTTTGTATGCTTAAACTGACGAATATATATTTTCAGACCTAACCAGGCAAAGCAGACTCAAAAAATATTGATAGATGGTGAAATTGTGGATTTGGTGGATGACATTGACTCTTCTCCAGAGCCAATTCCACGTCCAGTCTCAATCCCAATAGAGGCTTTCCCGAAATCAAGTGCGACCACCCGTAATGGCGAAGAGCAGGATCCATCCAATTGTAGTACTGAGTATTGGCTTTATGCTCGGAATGACACTAACAAAAACAATGCTACGGGGAATATTTTAGACGGTGGAAAATGGTTGATATTTGAGTCCCCCTGGAATACTTATGGAAAGTGGAAGTTGGTTAAAAAAGCTACAGAAGAAGGAAAACTGGGATTTGCGTCCGAAGTTTCAACTATGATCAACATGCAATGTGAGTCTAATTGTTAAATCATGACTCACCTCTATTACTTTATAATTATAATTATTGTCTTTCTAATCAGCTCAACTTGGACGAAAATCCAAACAATCAGTTATCTGTATTTATACTCCTGATTGGAAAGATCAAGCAGATTGTATGAGAGTCCGAGAGGCCTTACGTGAACTCGGATTCAATACTCCTTTGTCATACAAGTCTACTGAAGATAGTTTGGCAAAGAAGTCTTGGGAAACAGGACACAAGCATTTTAGCAAATATTACTGCTGAGTATTGAAGACTAAAACCGTTCATCATTCCATTTCTCTCGTTGACAGTTGAGCCAGAAAATGCTCAGCGGCGTTATGTTGGTTCGTATTAATTATTATCAGTTTTCGTTTAGATTTATGTTCTGTGTTCTGTCTCATTTTCATTTCTTTAATAAAACCTTCTCAACATCATTTCCTTCCGCTATTTGGTGTTTGGTCTAGTCTAATTACTTCCAGAATTTATTTATTTAATATTTAATCGACTGTTTCATGAACAAAATACAGTATAATATATATCTAATCCATATTTAATTTAATTTAGTATGTAATACTAATAAATTAGTTGATATAATGATAAGAAGACTAGTCGTCAGAGCCAGAGCGCCCCAATGTTTTCATCCACACGAATTTCATTCAAACAGATAACGTGGGAATTCAGAATCTCAAAGATATATAATGGCTTATCTTAAAAAGTTGAAGTAGTGACCTTGTAAATATTAATTATTTATGCACTCCAATGAATTCTATTATGTACAGTTCAGACTGTTGAAACGAAATGGCAACTGCTGAAGAGAAACCGTCGACTTGCACATCTGAATATTGGATTCCTGCTTGGAACGAAACTAACAAAAATAATAGACAACCGGTTGAAGCTGAAGATGGTGGAAAGTGTGGTAAATGGATGATCTTTGAGTCATTTGATAAAATTGACGCGACTTGGGATTTGATTAAAACTGCTACTGAAGAAGGAAAATTGGGATTTCACTCCAAAGTTTCAACTATGAAGGACAAACCAGGTTAGCCATTAAATTGTATTCATCTTCACGAATACGCTAATGTACAATAATGTTATTATACAAAATTTTGTGCTGTTTGCAGTCGCAATTGGTGGCGGAGGGTCAAATGGAGTTATTTGTGTATACACTCCCGACTGGACCGATGAAGCGGACGTTTTTCGAGTTCGGAAAGCATTGCGTGAACTCGGATTCACCAAGGTACTACACTACAAGTCGGATGCAGATACGTTGGCTGGAGTATACAAGGCAACTGGTCATAAAAGGGTTAGCAAATATTCCTACTAATGCCAAAACTTCAGACATTCCACACGCATTTAGGTAAGTGTTAAGTTGATATTCACAACAAAGAATGCTTTGCGTCGTATTCTCTTATTGTATGTTCGAATCGAATAACAGGAATAAATCGAAAATCAAACCACTATGAAAGTGTTAATTTGACCTTACCAAGTTTGAATATTTTAATTTTGAATGTAGTAATTTAAACTAGAAGGATATGCGATCATGGCAAAAATTTTCACTCTCAAATATCAGACTTAGAAAATTTTCTTCGTTCGAAAAGCTAAGCACTTAAGTGCACCAAATTTAGATCTAATATTTAGTTTATTTGTCCCGAACTCTCAGTACGTTTCCTTGAAATTAGAAATTAATACTTTTTGTCAACTTCTTCCTTTGGTACTGGGTATGAAAAGTTATTTTTCATGGATTTTCTAATCTTGCTGAAGCCATCCCCAATAAGTGTAAGAAGACCGGCTACAAATTTTTAAGTCGAATTCTTAAACCGATAAATCTACCTCATTAGCAGTAAGGCCTCTCGCCATCCATTCTACAGCAAGACAGCTGGACAATAACAAGTATTTATTAAAGTCGCTCGAATTCTCGATTCAGAAATCTGGGCACACCTTTAATTTTGAATGAGTGACTGCTTTCATCGGACTTACCATTCTCTTGATTTAAAATTCAACGGTGCATTCATTCTAAATCAGAGAATTTTTTTGGACCGAGAAGTTATAGCCGTCATTTCGTGAGTAACTGAAAAAGATCCGGATCGGAGCTAGTTCCAGTAGTCGGGGGGAAGTTCAGTATTCATTAAAAAAGCTTTTGATATAATACTGGAAGCTCTGCCTTTCCAACTGGTTCCTCGCATATGAATAACGGTGACTTTTCATGAATTACACGCGAAATGCAGTCCAATGTTCGAGCATGCTTTCCGTTAATATTATAATTAGCAGTTTAGCTCGAACGCCCAATGCACGCTCTGTCAATTCCAACACATGCATTTTAAATCGATGAATTAATTTTTCTAAGCTGGAGCTCGAAGAAATTCAAGAGCATCGATTCTGCAAACCAAATCCGAATGGAAGTCAAGTTGTTTTAGTGGTAGATACTGGGCACGACACGCTTCCAGTAACCTGGTCACGTTGTCCAACGAAATTAAAAATATTTTCGAATTGGCAGTGAATCTTTCGTTCTATAATGGTGCATCAAAATATTATTGAGACAAGCGAACATCTCGCCTCAAATTATCTGCTTCGAAATTTGCAATCTTACGATCAATGATAGGTTACTACGCTTGGGTTTTGTGCACAATCATGTCAGGTATCAGTAGCGTCAAATTATTTATTTATGACGGATTTGATTATAACAACATACGGAAAATGTTTCAACTGATCAGTGCGTTAGCAATTTTTGCATGCATCCTGTTTGTGGAATGCATGGGGCGGAGTCCGGATCGTCTAGCCACATCTATAAATTTTAGCATCGAAATGTTAGAGCAGATCATAACAGGTATGACATCCTAAGACAAGACAATTACATTATTCTTATCAAAGATTTGCCCGGAAACGGAGGACGTATTTTGGACATTTTGCTTGGAATGATGTTCTGTATCCTAGCATTAGGCGTGATTCTCTTTGGAGCCCTACCGATGATAAATCCTTGTTTTTTCCACATCCACTCCTCTGTTCTAGAATTGTTTGTGTGCAGTTCAAGTTTGTCCATAAACGGTCGCATTGTATTTGCTGTTTGGCAATTCTGGCTTATGTCCATGGCTGCACCAATTGTAGAAATCAGTTTCTTCTGTCTTTCCTCTTATTGGTACTTTGGTGCTAAAGTTCTTGCATCTCGGAACATGTAGGGCGTAAATACAGTACAAAATTACATCTTACGTTAGGCCTTTATCTAGTATCTATCCATTCGTAGATCTTATGGGACATCGTCAAATGATGACATTTCGATATATCGGCGTTTTCAAATCATGCAGAACGCTATGGAGGATGTTTTATGTTTACTTTATTCCAGGACATATCGGATTGTCACTTATTGCGTTTTCTCTCATTTTCATACACAACATTCTCAACGGATATTATTACTCTGCAGTATTTTTCATTTTCCTTAATTTAGCTATACTTTTTTATTATTTGACATATATAAGAATGCCCTGGGTACTTGCGATGGAAAGTCAAGAATTTATTCGTATACGAAAATGGAAAAATAGATCTGTAAAATCGTGTCCCGTAATTTGGATCTTTTGGAAAATTGGACAGGGAACTGTATATTTTCCTTGCTGATATTTGCATTTGACAAACCATTAATTTACTTTTACTGTAAAAATGTTTTAAAACTAAGTTGCGTTACTCTTTTACCTAAATGCTACTTCAAACAGCAAATTCAAACGAAGTGTTTGTGGAAGTTTTATGCAAAATTTTATTTTGAATCATTTAAACACTAAACTACTACCAACTGTCCTCTTCTAGTATACAATAGGTAAGATATTATATGTTTCAATTTTCCTCTAATTTTGACAGGTCCTATGCATGTAGTTGGCTAAGCAATTCAGTGGATGGAGGTTTAATAAATTTTTTACGTTAAACCGTAATTGAATTAAATTAATTTAAATGATTAATTAAATAATTTAATAAATTAATTAAACTGAATTGAATTCCTAAAATGGTACCAAAAATTAGATTTTGCATTCGGGTTGTTCTAACTATGATAAGTACAGTGAGTCGAACCTGTAACATTTTTTGCTTTCTGGCTTTGCTTTTGACAAAAACGAAACTTTCTTCGTCCTCCTTTTCGTTACTTGTGGATCCCATTCGTTACTTGTTTCACTGGTTTGGCTCTCGCTTCTTTCCTTGTGTGTGAGTTGTTTCATTTTCTAATGTCACAAATTAAAGCTAATTATTACATGTAATTCACTGTGTAAAGTTGTAAAGTTCTGGTTCCAGTCTGCTTACCTTTTATACTGAAAACTTCTGACGCAAGAAGTTTTTCAGCATTTGCAATTTCTTTTTCCGTTCCAGTAATGCGAAGTCTAACCTCGTCTGTACTTCCAAGAGATTCCCTTTCATCCAGAAGCTTCAAATGTGTACGAGATTCTCTTTGGATGGGAAGGATTTTAGTTTGTGGGGTTCCTTGCTTGATAACGTCGAGATAATATTGATTCATTAGAATGATTTTATTATGAATTAGGGGAGGTTCCATGCCTTGGGCCTTTTGATTATGAGGTTTCCTATTTCGGGGTTTGTCAGCTTTGGGTTTTTCTTGATCCACTATAACTTCAACATGGGGTATCTGCTCATCTTCTTGGGGTACTTTATCTTCATCTATGGGTACTTTATCTTCATCTTTGGGTACTTTATCTTCATCTTGGGGTACTTTTTCTTCATCTTGGGGTACTTTATCTTCATCTTTGGGTACTTCAACTTCATCTTTGGGCAATTTAGCTTGGGATTCTTCATCTAGGGATAGTCCCTCTTCATCTTGACTTTCTTCGTCTCCGGATTCCTCATTTTGGGAACCTTCGCTTTGGATACTTTGAAGTTCTTCAGTATTTTCTAAGATATGAAATATTTTTATCAATTTCTTAATAACTTCAACTCTTAACTGAATTCTTTGATGACAAAAAAGTTCCTTACCATTTTTACTTTTAGACTTCGCCTGATTAAGGCTGGAGATTGTGGGATGGATAATTTCGACAGCGTCTCCAATTTGCATTGGAGTTCCACTAATACGGAGTTTTGGTTCTAGGGATTTGTCATCCAGAATTTCAAGTAATGCACCGGATTTTTCTTGAACTGACTCAATACATTTAGTACCCTCATTTTCAATGAAGAATTGCAAGTGGTGGTGCTTTAATGGAATTACTTTGTTGTATTCCTTGATTGCAATAATTTCCTGAATCAAATCTTCTGCTTTCTCAATTTCCTGGGGGTTTCCTTTTATCACCGCAATTGCTTCACTTTGGTCCTTATGAATTTTGATTGAAGCATGACTTATACAACGAATTGAATTGATTACATGTCCATTCCTGCCAATTATTTCCTCAACCTTGTTAACTGGAATTTGCACTATTTTAATTTGACTTTTAGGTATGACCAGAGATGCGCGAGACATTCTCAGTTCAGGGGAAAAAACTTTGGTTCAAGTAAAATGGTAGGAATGAAGGCGTACGTTTTACCTCATTTTGATAATACGGTCATTTTGATTACAGGCCTGGCTTCCTGATCCTTTTTTGTCCTGACCTTTTTCTTTTCTTTTCTTGAATTTGATCCTAAGCTGACATTTTTATATAGAATTGGCACAATTGTAATATTATTAGGCTCACAGGCTCACTTCCGCTAGTAAATGGTAATTAATAAATACAAACTCATATTACTCGCCGTGTATTTTACTTTTTTCCTCCAAACATTTCAAATATTTTTGAGCAAGAAGCATATGCTTAGGCGGTCTATCATGCAGGGTGATGCCAGCCAAACTAGAATTCCGTACAAAAGTCTACGAATTTGAAGGTTCTGATACTAAAAAAAATAAAAATCTGAAATTTTGATGGACCTTTTCCCAAAATATTATTTTATTATACGACAACTTAGTAAAGTAGTGCGTTTGTGAAATGCATTTAAATATACAACAGACGCCATTGTCGAACATTAAATAATTTCGGTGTTATATTCTTATATGATCTAAAGACTCGAAACCTTGTGAGTATCAGCAAAAATCAGCGCAATATTTCTCATATAGTAATTTTTATTTATCTTTTCTTTATTTTTCGTCAGTACAATTTGAATTATTTCGGGTACACTTTTTATAACGTAATTTCTCAAATGTCGGGGCACCGCGTAATTATGTTCTCTAATACGTTTTCTAATACAAAATCTAACAATGTCTTCAATTCATCGGCTTGAAATCTAGTCAAGTACAAGTAAATGCCAGCCTAATACAAAAAAATCGTATTATTGCATCACAATTTCTTTTCTTTTATCTTATTGGAAATAAAATCTCAATTGTATATAATTTTAAATATATCTAACCGGTACTGNAATCTAGTCAAGTACAAGTAAATGCCAGCCTAATACAAAAAAATCGTATTATTGCATCACAATTTCTTTTCTTTTATCTTATTGGAAATAAAATCTCAATTGTATATAATTTTAAATATATCTAACCGGTACTGCTTTATATTTATATTCTCATTATGCATCCCACATTGGTTAACATTCTAAATATTGGACTTTGTCTTCATTGCTATTGCTTTGCTATTACTACTGATGACTAATTGCATATGAACAAATTACAATAATTACAATTACAAGTCAGCTTGCATAGAGAAAATGCTCGTAAGAAAAATGCCACAATACGGAAGGAATGTTGGCCATTTGTTGTATCTGGGACAAGACGTGGAACCGGCACCTGTTAGTCATAATTCTGTTTTAACTGTTTTCATTTTCACTCGAAGAAATAGGTGATGATTCGATACCACCATATAGTCAGGAACCTCCGGCAGAGCGAACAGGGAGATGAAGATAACTCGTCACGTATACCCTGAGAATTCGGTTTAGGTTTTCAATCGTTGGGAAATCCAGGGCACTTTTATCGTCTCCATCCTTATGCCAAACACTAGGGAAAGGGGTTGTGATTACGTGGAGAATATCGACTCCACGATTTAGGAATGGAATGTGATCATCCTCAACTCCTCCAAAAGTTCCTCTGGATTGAAAATAAGGACTCGATCTCCCACTCAGTAAACGATTTCCACGAAGAGTACTTTCAATATCCACTAAATAATTGTGCCAATGGGATGTTGACTGGAAGAAATTGAGAAATGTTGGGTTCTTCGTTCCCAGCAAATCCAGGAGAACTAACATATCCTGAAATGAACACGAAAAATAAAAAAAATGGCTACACATGATTCATCAGTTTAGTATAAAAAATAGTTACCATTCTGTTTAACTCGTTAAATTCTCTCTGGCCAGGTGGATAAGGTGTTTGCTCCCATTTTGCAGCCAAATGTCTTGACCCATAAATTGAATCTCGGCTTGTCCACTGGACAAAAGCTTCTTCACCGTCAAAAAATATAAACTGAAGAGTCACATTGTTCAGTGGGTTATTTTTATGGATATCTAGTGGTTCCTGGAGTACGTAGGCAAGATGAATCATCATAGCACATGGCACGGCTGAATCCGTGGCCCCAACAAACTTGCCATCTTTTGTGTACTTGGAGTCGTAATGACATGCCAAAGTCAATCTGAAATTGAAATCATAATTTACTATATTAGCGAAAATTACAGTAGAAGGCTGCTTTAGAAAAACTCCTTAACAGGTCACAGGTAGTTAAACTTTCTTGTAGTTAAATGGAACCTGCCCATGCAATAGTACAATAATTAAATTTAATTTCGAAATTCGAACAAACCTTCGAGGAGTCTCTGGATTTAAAGTTGCAATGATATTCTCAAATGGTTTAACTCCATGCGGAGTTTCATCCTCAAATTTATCTGTATCGACGTCCCAATTCAAACTTTTCATCTCTCCAATGATAAACTAAAACAAAAA
The DNA here is from genome assembly GCA_009869925.1 of Thalassaphorura encarpata. NCBI lineage: Eukaryota > Metazoa > Arthropoda > Collembola > Poduromorpha > Onychiuridae > Thalassaphorura > Thalassaphorura encarpata. The sequence goes on from WJEZ01000627.1 coordinate 24,511, forward strand.
GCGGTATTAGAATTAGAGATGCCCAAACCCAAAAGTATTTAAAGTATTAACCCATTCGATTTCTTGGTTTTTTACCTGTTTGACTTTTTCATGATTTGGGGTTCCAGGAACTCTTGGAATGAGAATACTGTCCAAAATTGATTCGAATGTAACTCCTCCTCGTAGTGGAGCCGGGGAGGCTAATTCTTTTAATTCTTCCACTGATATAGCCCTGGACCGGTGAGAGTACTAGGAATATTAAAACAAATCTATTAAACAGGTTCATTATGGTAGTATAGCTACTAGCTAGTATCTTTCATGTGAGAAGAGGAATTATCTCTGGAAAAAATATTACAAAATAGGACTGGTTAACGTCATTTGTAATCAATTCATTTTCTCAAAACGGTTTACAATGACTTTCCACATATGCAGTTTGATGCTTCAATTAATTATTTGTCAAATAAAAGAATCTAAGGCAAGTGGTAATGTCCATTACTTCGATAAAACTTTTTAGGAAACTTTTTTAAATGATCCGGGTAGATAAACAGAAAACATTGAACATTTTCCAGAACTGTTTAAATTAACTAACAACGCCAACAGACACAATGCTTGAGAGATCAATGCTCTTCAGGT
>WJEZ01000628.1:0-25072 GCA_009869925.1 Thalassaphorura encarpata
TAGTAGTGTACTTGTATTGTTTCGAAGCCAATTTTTCAAGAACTCAATATCGAAATATGTACAAATTACTCAATTTCGTAATCACTTTTTTTTAAATCAATTTCGTCAATATTTTTAAAGCTCTACTCCTCCTCGTCTGTCGTCTATCTCCGCTAGAAACTTTCTTTTGGTAATATCAGCCGTGTAAGTAGTAATCAATTACACATTAGTTGTTTAAAACATTGATATATTATGATTGCAGGTTGCAAAGTTTTAGAAAAGTAATCTGATTACCGAATAATGATTCCTAATCAGATTACATTTTAAATTATTAACGAGAGCTCTTGTACAAATTCATGTTTGTAAAAATGAATGTAAAGTAAAGTTTTCCTTCGGACTCTTCAGCCTCCGGGGAACGAACAGACAGATAGATAAGATAAGATATTCCGGGGAACGAGTATTTCTACGCTAACCTTTCAAAAACAGTAACGTGAAAGTCTCACAAACAAGTTCAGGCATTCATCACTTTGAATGATGGAAATAAGTAGCATCAGTAACTTCCCATTTACTTCAATTGCGTAGTGTACTTGTATTATTTCAAATACACAAATGCGAAGCTAAAATGGAAATTGAAGTACATGTACTTCAATTATTGTTGTACTTCTATTCCGTAGAATACGGTACGGTAGGTTGAATTTAAATTAAATAACGATGTAATGTAAGTGCTCCCTCAACCAAAACAACGTAATATCGACATGCTATATAATAGTATCATGTACCATATTCTATCCATATGTTGAACAAAAGTAGATATATATATGATATAGATTTTTATCTAGAATTAAGTATTCATTACGTCAGGAAAAATCTGATTAGTGGTAGTGATTCAATTTGTAATTAAAAATCGTAAAAGTCCAGACAAGGAAATAAGAAAAAAACGAAGATTCTCTGGTCTGACCTGCTGAGATGAAACAAGAGGAAGGGACTATTTGTCTTTCTTCCTCTTTCCTTAATCAGTCGCGGATAAAAATAATCTGAATAAATATTAGTTCTAAGAAACATCAATTGAGTATGATTTTATTTTTATTTATTCTATCATTGAATGTTCTTGGAGGTGATGGGGACGAACAATTATGGATTTTTCTATCACTGAACTAACAAAACAACTTGATGAATTTTATTGAAAGAATTGTTATTATGTTATTCAATTCTTTATTAAAATTATCACAAACTACACAATGCCTCTATTATTCAATATTTTGAAACAATAGTTTTTATATTTTTTGAACAAAACCAACAGAAGTTGTACTACTTAATTATCAGTCACAAAAGCAGAATCAATTACATGATGAAAATAAAACACGTGATGAATTTCATAGAATAAAATAACTCAGCGACATGTAACAGGTTTGAGCTATGCGATACTAGACGACCATGAAAGAAGAAAGAATGCAGAGGACCAAACCTTTTCATTTACTTCTCAGACAGGCAGTTCCAGACTGGATCTTACGCTGCTCTCAACTACGTCCGCACACTCAAGCGTAAGGAAATGTTTAGGTATAAATTGAATGAGAACCTCTCCAGTTTTATTCATTCAGTCTTTGAGTTTGGTTTAGATTACACAAACAAAAGTTAAACTTTGAACATCATGTCAGATTTTGTGAACGGCAGAATTTTCAAGTGCAAAGGAAAGTCTCGCTCTAGCCGGGCTGGCCTTAATTTTCCAGTGGGTCGAGTACACCGTCTTCTACGCAAAGGGAATTATGCTGATAGACTTGGAGCTGGAGCTCCGGTCTATTTGGCCGCTGTCTTGGAGTATTTGACTGCAGAAGTCATTGAGTTGGCCGGGAATATTGTGAAGAAAAGCAACAAAACCCGAATCACCCCTCGTCATCTCAAACTGGCAATTAGGAAAGACGACGAATTGAACAAACTGCTCGATGGGGTCACAATTGCCGATGGAGGAGTCCTGCCTTACATCCATCAAGAACTTCTTACAACAAACATAAGAAAGTAATCGACCTGACAGGAATCAACGCAACCTTAAACCTAAGGCCCTTATAAGGGCCACCAATTTATTCGAAGAGCAAACAAATCTGGCTTAATTAAATTAATATTAATACTTGCCGGTTAACAGGCCTAACGACTGGATTTTCCTGCGTTATTACGCATTGTAGTCTGAAGAAAGTGGAAAAAATGGAAGTTTCCAGTTCGCTCGTTAACTGCTTACATGAAATCTTCCGTTATATAAATGTGATGCATGCGGATATTTGCTGCATTGATTTTTTTTGCTTAATTCAATTTAAATTTAATTTATCCATTCAATTTGTTTTTAATTACTTGAGGTAGCGATGTGACTAAACTACTTGAATCCTCATTTTCACATATAAGAAAAGACTAAGCGTCTTAAATCATCTTTCCTTCCCGTTTATTATTATTATTACTTATTATTTTAGATTTTTTATTAACCAAAAAATGCAAGACAATATTTTGCTATATATTATAGATTACAGAATGTATGTTTTGCACATACATATAGTACTGGCTTTTCATTGTGCAGTCGTCATTAATAAAAGTTGGTGAGATGATTGACTACTTACTTAATTCTACAATTTGTCACTCCACTACTCGTTCCTAATAGACTGTACCTATTGGTTTTGCTTTTGTAAACTAAAATAAGTATTACATTTGAAAATGCTAACGACGTATATGCACAGCGCGAATACAAATCTCAAGTCAGTTACAAATCATGAATTCATATAAAATGCTTACCTTACATCAGTGAATAAAAAAGTGTATTCACTCACGTAACTGGTTCACAAGAAACTGTGCTCAAAAAACCGAAATCTTATGCAGCTAATCTGGTTTATAAATGTAAAGTTAAGTCCGATCTCTAATTTAGGCTAGTAGAATCTCTCATCTCAGAATTCGTAAGATCATGATTGTATCCCTTCCTCCAAAAAAGGGAAAGTTTATATTTGTTGAATTAAATTGATGATCTCTAAATTCATTCAATAAGAACGATACATATTAACATGATAAAATGGAAGCACGAGCAGTCATCAACCATGCATACCCTAGCTAGCTTCGAGGTACAATTGCACATGTACAATGACTCAATTATGGTATTCATTTAGATCAAAAATTTTTATCTTTCGCGTTTTTTAATATTTCAAATATATATATATATATATTTGAAAGATTTCGAGATGCGCTGAGTTAATATCATTGTGGAACGGAATCACTAAGACAAACTGATCAAAAATATTAAATTTACTAAATTTAATTCGGGTTTCAGAACTGACAAGTTCGCAGCTCAAATTTTTACATAGTAATACAAACTTTTCGTTTCGTAAGTTTTCTATGCACAGTCCTCTGTTGTATCTCTGTGATATCTTCTTTTCTGAATTGACCGCCGTATATTCATTGAATAATAAAGTATCTATTGACAGTCTAGTTAATAATACATTTATTTTTTGGATATTTCATATCGTGCAATCAAACTTCGATTCCCTCGTGCAGTCCCGAATAAAATACAAGGAAATAATAAATGTTAACAAATATTGAAATCACTAACGTACGATTTGAATGCTTTCAAGACAATTGTTGATGAAGTGATGTAGAGGTACGGGGGTCCGGCACCTAGCTATACAAATTTATTCAAATGTAACCATATATAAACTGAATATAACCAAGCGACCAAGTTTCTAATTAAGAGAAACAACAATATCGTTTGACAATCAATTTCTAAAATGGTGCTGCTTAATTTCGGTTTGTGGACAAAATATATAATGAAGGTTCCAACCAATTTGCGAAAACTCAGGTGTCATTGACAGATTTCCGATTGGATAATAAAATTGTTCCATCGGTTTCAAAAATTCAAAAAAATGAAAATCAACCAATTTCGTTTACCGCTTCACGATAGATCCGGTTACTTTACAATACTATTTAAACGGCTGTCATTTAACTAATATACTGGAAGCGGATGCCTCAAACGGTAGACAAATTTTGTTGTTGCGATTCACAATATATCTGATTTAATCATCATATTGATCTAATGACTGTTATCGTTTTGCAAGTAATATATATTGAAAGTAAATATCCTACACTTAAAAGACGTTTCAAACTTTGCAAGATGCGAAAGATCACATTATAGGGTGCAGCTAATTTTTAAATTACTTATTATTAATCCAAATTAGCAAATTATAGCTGTCATTTACAAATATTGTTTAGAGAATTTATAAAAAGAAACTTGTTGAATAATTTCTTTTCCTGACGACGGGGAAATGAGTGTAGTGTAAGCGATTATTATGAACCACCTATGTCAATAATCGAAGACTATATCAAAGACGATTCAAGTGCAATGCTACGCATGAAAAATAAATTAAGGTAAATCAAGATTTCGACAACAATTACATCGTGTTCGATTAATTGTTGGAGTTATATCAACTAAATTTTTTAAGGAGCCCGAGACCCATCATTGAAATCGGAAGAATTGCAGTCTGGATTTATAATTGTTGCTTTTGAGTATCGTCGTGTTTCTTTCAACTCTAAAATTCTTAGTATTTCTGGGCGTTCATAACTAATTTTTGTACTAGTAGTGTCTAAATTTCTATACAAAACAAAATGTCTAACACATATTTTGTTTACTGATAATATGACAACTAATACTAAATACAAAGTAAATATGTTTATTACCCACATATAGAAAATCGATACTAAACTGCTTAAACAATTTATTCGAAGAAACCAAATGCAATTTTTGCAAAGGCGGCAGGCAATTCGTTTAAGTGGACCCGGAATTCTTCATCCTTGGAAAAATATGTTCTTCTCCTGTTATAAGACGTATATGTATTTTGAATAAACTTACAATTTTATACAAATATGGTATATATATATTATACATACTCCAGAATGTATTCCTGTATATTCTTGTTAATATTATCCTCCGCATTAAAGAGGTATGCCATCTTTACAAGGTCTCCAATATCTAGAGAGCTCATGTTCTTGATTAATACGTCGAAACACTTGGGAACTAAAGCCGATACTTCGTATTTATGTGCCGCCTTCAAAGTCTGAACGACTTCGTCCATACTAGTATAAGCGATACAGCCGGTGTACAAAAACTTTGCAAAATTTTTCATGGTCACTGCGGAAAAGTCTTGAACTTTTAAAATGTTTGAATCGCACTCCTTCATTCCACTTCTTAGCATTGTCTTCATGACCTTGGATCTTGCTTCTCAATAAAAGTTTAACATATTTGCAAGCATGATAAATCTACAAATAAGTGTTTATCATGAATAGTACCTGCAAGTATCAATTTATGTACTTTAATTTCTCCATCTGGACACTGGATGATGAAATCAAACATGTCCTAAGACTTCCATAAGTCTTCGTAATCGAATATGAGTCCATCAACATCTTGGACGCCTGTAAGGCACTCAATTAAATTAGCTTGCAGTTGTTTTGTCTACAGAAGTAATATACAGCATTACGAGAATTATCTTCAGCAAATTCCTCATCGCTTGTGTCTGATATTTCTATCCTACGGCGTTTTCTTATATTAACAGCATGCTAAAGGAATTTTATACATTTCCCATTAAAAAGAGAACAACAGAAATCTTACTATATTAAAATATGTTGTACCATTTGTGTTAATTTCCAAAAATATTTTCTTGTTTCCGTAGGAACATGTACTTCGCTCCAAGTACCGTTGTGATAACCATACCGTAGACCAGCATACTCTGTCATAAATGCCGAACACATGTCAAAAACGTGTTTATTGTTGTTGTGACAATGTTTTGCTAAAATATGAGAGAGCTCAGGTATTAAATATTTTGCAGCAGCAGTTTGGAAATACTTGGCTTCGTTGGTTTGCATGTCTATAATACTCCCTATTATCTGAGAACAGAACAAGATTTTTGAAATTAATATTACGCCAAGTATCGCCGTTCAGACGGATTTGTCAGCTAATCATTCGACTTCATCAAACACACCTTAAATCGTTTCTCGAAAACTGCACGACTATTGGTGTCGGCCGACACATTGCACAGAATTTCCTCCAGATCTATAATAGGCATTACTAAACCACATGCCGAGTACGCCAAGTTGTGCTCTGTAACTCTATCCAATAATTCGATGATTTTTGTGGAGTCAATTCCATGTTCATCCAGAATTTCATCTGGAAAATTAATAATTACTTGTAGCTGCCATGCATATCAAAATTTCAGTGTTTTGTTAGTTTAACAAAAGCTGATTTAAAATTGTTTATTGAATTTTGATTTGATCAATCAATATACAAGTTTTCCCAAATCGTTGGGATGATTGTTTATTATTTTAAGCTAAATAAGTAAGTCTGTTGTACGCACTACAGCTTGTAGTTTAGCGTTCTTATATCGTTTTTACATGTGCTTCACTAGTGTAAATATAGTTAAAAAGTAAAAGCCGATATCCAACTTTAACTTGGACGATCTCTGTTACGCATTAACATTTTAATTTTTTGTTTCTTTACGCCAAATAATCTACTGTTTGAACCTCCGATTTTTATGGCCGATCAATTCAATATTTCTGGATCGTATTCCTAGAATTCTGTTACAAATTACGATGGTTACGATCTTGGAATCCATTTATAGAATATAAGGCTGAGCAATATTATGTTTTGTATTCAACTAGTTGAGTTTGAAAAAGTGTAATTAAAAATATGTGCATATTCATTACTTAAGCGATGACCATTGTACTCACCAAGCTTACTCTGCACTAAAGCTAGGCCAGTCATTCCTACTTGGTTGGTAAAACTGTTGAAAGATAGTTGAACTGTAATGGCTTTTGGTTTTAAAACTTTAATCGAACTGAACAGATTTGGACTCAAAGCTCACATTTGCTGGACTCAACAATATTAGGTCAAGTTCAAAGATTACAATTACAATCGATTGATGTGCCTTGTATGACAACATAGCACTTAGTACTAAGGAAAACTTTTTCAATGTGAACATAAAAGCCGAAAGCATGGTTCAGCTCAATGCTTCCAAGTAGTATGCATTTCATAGGTTCACACAAAAGTTCTGCAATTGAGATTCAACTTTGAATTAGATTCCAATGGGCATACAATGCGATTACGGTTAATCCGTCAAGGGACTATTGGTTTCACTCGATGGCCTAACAAAAAAATTGATGCGTATTGAGTGACCTGAGAATCAGGGAAATGTGGGACATAATTAAAAGGAAGTAAAATCTTAATTTTTGAACTTGACCTTATTAAGTTCAAACATTAGCCATATAGTTTATGATTTTGAACGCGTTTAAATACTGCCATTTGTAATTTTTAACTATGGCATGCGCAAATTAGGGCATTACAGCAAGGACAATAAGAGAAAGCACCATTCGATGAGAGCGCAGCTCGTGCCTTTCGTGTTCGAGACCGAAGGTCATGTAAACCGATATGCAAAGACGGAAATGCGTAGCACTACACCGCTAATTTGTTAGTTATAATTATAAATCACTGAGTACAACTGGAATTTTTTTGCTGTGATAAAAAAATTGTGCTGTTCAAACCATAAAAAGGATAAAAAACGACAACATGTCTGGATCCTAAATTTTACTTAAAATTTCTTTTGTGACACGAGTGTGCCAAAAAAATCCGGTAGATCGAGGTATTGAAAAAATCTAGAAAATGCCTACAACTCGGTTTTACAGCTCTAATGTACCATTCAACTTATAGCTTCGACTATGAATCACGGCTTTTAAAAGTTTATTTCATTTCTTATTACCTGTTAATACTACTGTTTACGTAACTGAATCTCGACTGAAAATTGCAGTCAACAACAATCTCATCAGACATTGGATTGAATTGTAATTAGATTAAATGTCCTTTGTGCTTATTTGGAGATAACCAATGATTGCCAACCGTGAAAAAATTATTACCAACGTATTATCGTAAATTACATTGCATTATTGCCAAACATCAAACAATCGTCTTTAGTCCAACTGAATACATAGGAATTTATTTACTACATTACTATTATTCTTTTTTAAGCCAGTAAAAATACGTGAGATATTTTACACATTACTACAAAAACGAATATGCTTAATATAATAAAATTTTATAGAGGTAGTTTAGAACACATGACAATGACAAGTACAACCAATGAAATATAAATGAAGCCAAAGGTATTCAATAATATCAACTAAATTTTTTACCAAGCTGTAACTCGAATACTACGAATCTCGTCCAGAATAGAAAAAACGCGTTGGACGGAGAGCACAAATACTCATCTTCAAGTTTCATCTTCATCGATTTGTTGGAGCTTCGTCGTTAGAATTCCGGGGTTGGTGGAATTGTTACTTAGTTTTACAATGTCGTGAGGGCTAGTGTAGTGACGGCAATTTTTTGCAGGAATCTCCTTACTAGCGTCATTTTGACTGTCAGAATACAATTGATGGCTCGGAAGCGTGAGGTTACACTGCTTACTAGTAGCAGTGGAAGTTTCAGTTTCATTGGTTAAGGGAGTCGCTGTAAGTGACTGGGGTAGAATCGATTTCTTAAAACCTTCAGCTCTATCAAATGTTGTGCATGCCTGCATTGTCGCGCAATGTGGTTCCTCCGGCATTCCCTGTCTGTTGTTCAAACCCAGTATATTTCCTTGAAGGCATAGCACGCTATTTTCAATCAGTGCCAATCTTCTTATGAATTGCCGGTATTCGTAATCTTCTAAATTTTCCGACATAAATTCCATTACCACCAAGTCAGCAAAGCTTAAATTAATTATGATAGTTGGTATCTCGCAGCAGTTGCTTCTGTTGATTTTAAGTTCGTCTGCACAAGCAGCCAGGACAAGCTTCCGTATTCCAAATTTGTAGACGGGAGTGCATTTCCGTAGTATTGTCCAAAGGAGTGATACTACATTTACTGCCAAAACAAGTACCAACCACCACCAATAAATGAAGAATGTCCATTGTGTTATGTTATTCATAACCAATTGGCATTGTGCGGATTTGTATTCCAAGTCGCCATTGTACCCATATCTTGCCCATTCACATTTTGCTATTTTAGGGAACAACACGTCCTAATTATAAAAGTATCAAAGTTTAGACAAATAATTAATCAGAAAATGAAAGTGAAATTTCAGTTTTACCATAGGGTTAGGCCATGGGTCACCCTCACTGAAACTATGAGACACGACTTCATATCCGTAGTAAATAAATTGTATTCCAACAGAGAGAGTTGTGAGGAATGCCTGGAGCAAGGGAGACAAGGTGGTAAGCAATTTACAGGATAGAAAGTAGTAAGAGTAATTTTCGTTGAATCCAACGGTCTCAAGAAAATAATAGGCGCGTGTTTCGTCCTTAGTACTATCTACGTCTGCAGTAACGTGGACTAGGTCTTTTATTTTCTTCTCACTATGACCCTAGAATATTCGAAAAAACGAACGAGTAATAAGTACAAAAAATTAATTCTGGCGAACTATTATTCTACTTGCCTTCCAAAGAAAATGTGGCAAGTACGAGACAATAAAAAGAGCAGCCCAAATCATCCAGACGTACTTGTAGTAGCTTTGTTTGATTATTTTGTCGTGGCCTCTTGTATAACGAATATTTCCTGGATAGGCTAAATGATGCCTGTTTTCAGGAAGCAAACCTTTGACAACAAGAAATGTACCATAGTTGAAGCAAAAATCATTCAGCTCAGACGTTGCTGAGGAGGAATCACTGTAGCCTCCAGTGTCATAACCTTTGCTTCCACTTGTCCATGGGTCCTTAATAGCAGCTGTACAGTCAATATCAATATTACGAAGAAACTGATTGCCAAAGGACAGACATAGGAATACTGCTATAATAAGCGGTGTGTAAATTGTGCTTATTCTGAAAGGTCCGTCTACGACAATAATGGTCTTCTTTTTTACCAATTTCCTCAAAAATTTCCAGACTTGAGTCGGTATAAATGTGAGAACGGTTGTGATTGTAAGGGGCATATCAAATCAATGAAATATACTTAACCTCAGATGGTGAAAATGCCTAGGAAATTGAATAATAAATGTCAAGCCAGAATATATTGAATTAGCCGATTCTGCGTCCAAACTTTTACTGAAATTACTCAAATTAAAATACACATTTATTATATAATCTTACCAGTAACTGTATTCTGTTCTTTTGAAAAAATTTGACGGATGTTAAGTGTTAATGTTAGCAATGATCGGACGAAATTACTGAACTTGGCTTATGCAATGAGGGTGAAGCACCTAAAACCGTAGTCATTCGCAGCGCAATGAAATGGAAATCACTGGATTGCCTTCGTTCAGTTCTTGTCGGTCTTCGGTCTTAACCATGTGGTGTAAAATGTCCCACCCAAATTCCAATCCCCGAACGAGTTCCTAGATCGGCCTATGTGGCTCTATGTCTGCAAACTTATTTTTTAATACAATAATCCAACAAAAACATGTGCCAATGAGCGATGTTGGTCAGTGATAGAAAATACGAGTTTTTTTTTCTTAATCTATTATAGGGCTTCAGGTTCAAGTTAAAATATCACTTTGAACTAAATTAAACTAAATTGAACACATGCACACATGCAACATGCAACTGCAAATGAGAGATGGTTAACGTATTAAAAATCAGGCTTCACTGTCAATTATTGTTTGCATTTCGCAAAGATCATTTTCTGATTTGGGTGAAACTTATGTGAAACTTGTTCAGGTAAAAAAGTGCTATGTTATTAGCCAGCACAACCTACTAAATTTTCAAAAGCCATCGCTTAGAATTCGACACAAAAATACGGAACAATTAACATGGAACAAGCTAATACTATTTTTCACTTAAGGAGTTTAATGAATTAATGGTCGGTAGTAGATGTGGTTAGTATATTTATTTTATTGCAGGAAATACCGAACGAAATTTGACTCTCGTTTTCAATTCTTGAATTTTAAAACATGTCTATTTTATAGCAAAGTCCCATCAGGTTGTTCCCGTAGAAATGTAACCAAAAATTTGTACCTAATTAATATAAATCCATCCCTCGAGTTTAGTTAGTTATATTTCAGTTACAACATGTGTAGATGACTATTTGCAATTTTAATGAACTAACTTCTACGTCATGTTAGTGTTAGTATATGAATATTTATTTTTAGACCGTTAGAGCAAATGTAGTAATTTTACTTTCAACTAGCGGTTGAAGCCAGGGCAACCGCTTGCCACCGGCAACACTTACTTGGTTTGCGATTCGCTGGTAATTGCTTCGTGAATAGATTTAGACGCTTCCTTCACCCCACTAGATTTTAGCCTTGTTGTTGTGCGTCAATACAATGCGTCAAATTTAACCTTGACTGGACTGAGCCGAGCTTGCTATTTTTGCGCTCAGCGCGCTAGCGCGCAGGGTCTGTAAAAAGAAGGTTTGTTGTACCGAAAATGTTGCGTCCTTTGACGCAGCACTCGGCTCGCTCTCCACATTTAACCCGTTTTTGCGTAATCATTGCGGCGTATACTTTATAAACATTTGGATCCCTCCTTCCCTTTTCCTTACTAAATAAATTAATACATCGTAAATTGAGTAGATTGACTACAGTGATATAACTGTAAACATATAAAATCGTTCAGAATCAAAACTTCAAGAATATTGGCCTCTCACTTTCAGTATTTTAAAATCTTATTACGTTTAATAAGCTGACTTGTGGACCCTTTCCTCATTTGCATTTAATTTTGGTTTCTACTTTCTACAAAACCTCTGGAATAGCCTCTTAATTTTAAGTTCATAATACTGATTTTAATATTCAAAAACTAAACAGTTAGGTTCCTTTCGTGTTTAAGCTTGCCATGAGAAGAAATTAAGATTACGTTAAACTTAAATCTAACTCCCTCGCACATGAACGCTAAAATAATTTTTAAATACCCACAAAATAATTTGGACTGTAAAAAGTTATTGTGTAATCAATGATGTTGCTGAAATTAAACTGAAAATACTAAAATCCTTTTCCGAAACGATGCGAGACACTAATCGACAGATGTTCAGTCCAATCACAAAAAAATAACAATACTAAGCAACTGAATACCGGTCTGGAGTAAACGCAGGGTTAAAGCAGTTTACGTAAAAATAAACACCGGTTTCATAAGCAAATTCAATTTCAAGTTTTCTAACAAAGCGGCAAGCAAGTTCATATTTAAATAACTGTGCAACAACGTATTTTGTTGAGAAAATGTACTGTGACACAGCACAAAAATTACAAATGCAATAACTGCTGCAATTTGCAATATAATTAGATTATTTTGCGCTCCACCGGCTAATGAGATTTACTCTGCTTTGTATTTTTTTAAATTTTTAAATAAAGATCGGTTCTTAAATATGAAACACGTCTGGACATTTAAATTACCTAGTTGAATATTTGAAAGTTGAGGCTTTATTACGTAGGAGATACTTCCTTGTCTATCAAGGCTAATCTATTTTGATTAGATTCCCCAAAAAATATAGCAGCTTTGGACAAATTTTATTTCATCTTAAGTTAGGTTAGCTCTTTAATTTATAAACTAATTTTGAATTGATATGATTTGACCTATAAATGTACTATAAATATATTTACATTTATTTGTACTTATGGTTTACGTTTAGACTACTTAGTAGACTATGGACACATTGTTAACCCCCAACAGAACCATAAAGAAATTTAACAATTTGGTGTGGTCATCGAGTGACTCAAACCTGATTTTGTGTCCATAACTTTTTGTTTTAAACTTTTCAACTGAAATATAAAAAATAAGTGTGTCATTTTCAACACAAATGTAAGTATTTGGACTCAGAGCTAAATCAATTTTTTCAGTTTCTAAAGTAAATTGAATCGTGGGTGAATCTCTGTTCAACCAAAGTGTACCAGCTCCAGTGTGACTCCTTCCGCTGACAGGATCTATAAATAATCCTGTGTAATGTACTTGTCCCCTAACAACGGGAAGTTCCATGTTTCTCCATTTCTCAATAAATTTATTTCCATTCTCCATCCTAGGAAATAGACAAAAATTACCTTCTAGAAATATTAAGCCTTATACTATTTCACTCACCTTGGTATCGACTTGCATTTTTCAATAAACTCCTGAACGTCTGATTCGTTTTTGTATTTCTTGAAACGAAGATAAATGTCATGATAAGGCACGTTCAATATTTGTTCTTTGAATTTTGCAAAGTTTTTATGAAATGTCACGGTTTTACCCCAAGAAACGCAAACAACTCTAAGGTTCAATTTGGAACTATCTTCTGGAGGCTGCATTTGATAGCAATAAAGTGTTCCGCAATTTGTGTAACAAATAGTTTGTGAAATTGAAACCTTCTCACTTAGATCTTGAAGGAAGAAGCTATTTCTATAGTGTATAGACACACGCAGTATGCACTTCGACTTTTCTCAGAAGCGAACGTAAAAAAGACAATTTGCCTCACCCAGTCGTCCAACTTCCCCTTTATGAGATGGGAAAATTCATATGAGTTTGACGCGTGAAAGGGCCAAAAATAATGAGTTTAGCAGGATTCAAATTTTTATAGGGTGAGCCAAAAGTAACCGTTGTTCAGAATACTTTTTGTTTGAACCATAATTTAAAAAAAACTGACATTGCCATTTCCCTCTAATGATTTTTCTGCAAATTTTGATGGACTGTTTGTGCAAATACAAGTTTTATGAATTTTTAATTTCCCAAGACTTCCCCCTTTTGTGATATTAAAATACGAAGAAAGATGTTTTTGAAAAGTTAGTCTTTTCCGACATTTCTTTTTCTACAGCGAGCACCGCGCATCAACCATCCCAAAGTTCAGATGTCAGCATGAAAACTCTAAATCGCAAGTAGATTCGAACGGCTATCTCGGATTTTTACATTTCTGGTCCAGACAAAAGTTATTTTGAATAAACGGTTACTTTTGGCTCACCCTGTATGTTTTTTAAATTCGCTCGGTTGCTCCTCCCTCAACCCGAGCTGCATTACCCTAAACTACGTTTTCTCTACTATTACTATAAGAAAGAGTCAGTTTTCTTCTTGCTTTGAGATACAGATGTAGGTTACGAGAAATGGGCAGAATGTGGAGTGGATTTTAGTTGTGGCTTCGAAGTTCGAGCTTGGGACCCGGACCTTGGGAGGAACGGCAAGGCCATCCCATGTATAGCTAGGGGAACGTCCAATTTTACTTATAACGACACCAAATCTGAATCAATAGCCTAGGCGATTAGTCCTAATGCCGGAGTTTCAATAGCTACTTCTCGTTCTAACAAAGTATTCTTATATTATTCTCCTGTTTAATACGTTGAGTTCTCAAATTTGGAGTCTTACCAAATGCAGTTAGTTTGAATTTAGAGCATATAAGTTATTCAGTACCCTCTTTAATCTCATTTTTTTATTTTTCATCATTGATTCGGACAATTTCACAATAATGGAGTAAGTATCTAGCTACGAGAATAGATTACTAATATGTCTAAGCCTAACAATTTGTACAAAATGTCAATTTTCATAGATTCGAAGTTCAGTTCAAAAGTGGGGAAGATACATTGGAAAGCGCTGGCCAAAAAGCAGATTTGAGTATCAGTGCGCTTGGAATATATATAAGTACCATACCTACCGTGTTTCACCGAGATGAATCCCGTCCAATCTATTTAAACCACGCAGGTGGTTTGATTTTGAAGATGTATTTGGTAAATTCGCTGTCCGGGAAGGTACAGTTTTATCGATTTAAATTCCAAACGAACCAGGATCGACAACGTTTTTACAACCAATTAATTCACGGCAATTTTGGAAATGGGTCTTCCGGATCATCTTCAACGGAACATGATTACGGGTCGGACGAAGCGTAAGAAGTGAAATTCCAAACATCCCTAGCGATTCAGATTCATAAAATCTAATAATTATTTCTACAGGTTCTGAATATGTCCTGTGGAGGGTCTGGACCGGAATGCGTATTTTGCATTTACACATCAAGTATAAATAAGACGCTGAAACAAACTTAGACTTTGAAAATTTTTGCTGTGTAATTAATTCACAGAAGATAAGCGAAGAGACTTTTAGTAGTTAGTTTAGTTTTAGTTCTTAGTTAATTTTTTGTGTTCATGTGTGTACAGGGTCCCAATTATATTCGTGCACCCTATTTATTTCCGGAACCTGATGTCCTAGCAACTTGATTGAGAGCTCGTTGGAAACCTAAAGGAAATGCCGAGTTTTTCTCAAAATTTCAGGTCAATCGGGTCACAAATACGCGCGCAATTCAAAAATTAAAAAAAAAAGTTGAAAATCTAGGCAAAATGCCCCATCCCGCCTCAGTCGGTTTGTGCGTGGGAATGGCTTGGAATTCAAATTCAATCAATTGACAATCATAACTTTGTGACAAAGGAGTTGCATTTTGGTTTTGTTATCAACAAGCCAGTTTTTAACACTGAAGATCGCATGATTCTCCACTTCTCAGATAACGCTTTCACAAAGAATGACCTCATGAATACGCTAGTGAAAGTGCTAAATGAGTTGAAAAATGAAGTTGAACTTTTTGAAAACCTTCTAAGATCACATCCTGAAAAATTGGCAGCAGTTCAGGCGGCTTAAGGGGGCAACACGGATTTTTAATTGCTATTTTGGGTAAATTTTCAACTTTTTTTTTAATTTTTGAATTGCGCGCGCATTTGTGATTGACCTGAAATTTTGAGACAAACTCGGCATTTCCTTTAGGTTTCCAACGAGCCCTCAATCAAGTTGCTAGGACATCCGGTTCCGGAAATAACCAGGGTGCACGAATATAATTGGGACCCTGTACACTCAGCAGCATCAGAAATGTTCTAATAATGTAGTTAACTGGACTAGTTTAGCATATCGAACCAATTTATCAAACATGAAATGATGTATTTGCATACATATGTAATGAAATTTTTGAAACGTAAATTGAAAAATATTATAATTCCTAACCACTTAGATTCTGTTACGGCTAAACGTCAAGCTCTGTATGTTTTAATATATTTTTCTAATATAAATATATATATCAATTCTAATATTTTCAATGATAAACGATGTTGCGAGTTAATATTTAAGGTAGTGAGAAGAAATTGTTGATTTAAAATTATTTTACCTTTATATGTCTAATAATATGGTTTAATCAGAAGATACCATTACTGTTTGTCGTGGACATATGAAATTTAAGTAGGTCAAAACAGCTGCTGAAATTTAACTTGTAAATTAAATTTAACCATACATAAAATGGTAGTAGTCAAGTGAGGCTGTTTATTTGTTTAAGATTAATTGGAGAATCAAATGTATTAACTGGAATTAAAATATAGAAATTTTAGCTTACTGGTTACAGTTTAGGAAATTAACAGTATCATTTGTTACATAGCAAAATATATTAGAACCTCTAAGAAACTCTCCCATGGTAATTCTTCCGCAGTGCTTCATGCAGTGAATCTCTCTCAACTGATACAAATAATTCTTTGTTATTTTTTCGTAGACTTGAATAAACCTAAATTCACATTTCAAGAAACTAAAACACATTTGCCCTCAGTTGCATGGTTTAAATAATTGAATACCGTAATGTATCTTCCCCAAAGCAAACACCAAAGGCTCCAGATTGATGCAATCGAACAGAAAAATACGTTGATGGGTTTGTCGTGTTCCTCCATTCCGACGTAGCCTCATCATTATTCTCCTTGCTACACAAATCAAAGAGTTGAATGGATTTTCCAGAGCAACTTATCATCCAGTTCCCTTGGTAAAGGAAATTAATGAATTTAATTTCCAAGTTGTGTAAACTTTCAAATGTCCATATTATTTCATTTGATAATAGCTTTAACAGTTTGATAGATTTCGTGCCAGCGATTCCAACAAGTTCATTTCCAGGATGAAGATCTATTGCACAAATTTCATCGCTGCTTCTCTGCAATTGTTATATATTGTTTATTTTATTACTGTTTTAATGTCAAAAACAATCCTGTATTACAATTACCGATTCACATGCAATCCTGGCTTCAGTGATGTGAACCAAAGCCCAGACGCCTTTCATGCATGCAGTGACGACATAACAATTATTACTGTCCAGTCCAATGCCAGTAACTAAGTTTCCAAAGTTATGCAAAATTTTCTCCAATTTGCTATCAGTCTCCAAAAGTATAACTTCCCCGGTTGTGCAACCAAAGATCACTTGCTAAAAATAAAGAATCAAACTTATATTAGAAGTCGTAATGCAAAACGTACCTACGTACCCTACTGAATACATACTAAAGACACTTACATTGCTCGATAAAAGTTTTAGCATTGAAATATTCTTTGTTGCTAAATGTTCACATATATAATCACCAGAAAGTCGTAATATTACAATTTTGGCGAGTGTAGTGGAAAATGCAATTGCATCGACGGTGGTAGAAATCCAAGTTACACATTCTTCTTGTTCCAAATTCAACTGCATAATTAAATTAAAAAATTCAGCAATACTCCCAAAAAACCGGACTACTTATGAACAGAGCAGATTCCTTAAGGTTAAATGAATATTTTTGAGGTGTTTTGATTTTTTATCTTGTACATGTATAATAAAGTAAAGTTGTTTTTTTACAAATTTTTGAACACGCTCGAACAGAATTAGAGGATTTGGCAGTAAAATAATTTCCTTAAGAGCCAAGAATCTATCATTTTTTTTCAATTTTCAATAATAAATTTATTCTGTCTTAGGACCTTATTAGCTTCTCAGCAATAAACCGTAAGTTTTTGTGCATTCAAATTACTTATAAATCCCGTATAAAATCACCGGTCATTAAGGTTAGAATTAGGTTGCGCGCGATTGTCTTCAAGGTCTAAGTAAGCTTAGCCCCGAGGCTATTTAGAGTAATAGAGTTGTCAATTTTCAGCTCTTATACTACTCTAGCCGACAGCCAAAACCATTTACAGTGAGGACAATTTATAGTTGTCTTTATCACTTAATTCAAAGTTTAGTGCGCTAGGACAATTTAAATCTGCCAGTCTGCCGTAGATTTAGATTCAATTAATGCCATATCAGTTATGGCACAACCTGTGATTCTTAAAAAAATTTCCCCGCAAACATTATAAAAATTGGTTCAGAAACCGTCTAACGAGGGCGTTGCACGACAAACAAATGCCATTAAAAAAGGTTTGTTTTTAAATATAAATTCAATTATTACAATTATTAACCTTCTTTGTTGACATTACACCGTAGAATTTAAAAGCTTCGGGGGGTGGCATGGCCTTGCGAATTTCGAAAAGACCTTGTCTGGAGGTAGCATCGTACTCCTGTTTGCATCTGGAGAAGTGGATTTTATCCTTCTCCAGCAAATTGTCGCTGAAATTTTTCCGCGGATTGACAATACGTGAGACCTGCAATACAAAATTACTTTTAAAAATACCGAGTCTCAAAAGAAAATTTTCATTTTTACGAAATGCGGGATTATGCTTTGATTGAGTAATGTAATCCTGAAGACTATTCTATCAGATAAGCTTGTATCTGGTTTATATCGAACCTAGCGCATAGTTTGTTTTTAACTAGTTGAAAATTAAAGTATTAATAAACTATTAAGCAATTTGGTTTAAATATTTAACTATAGAATTGTCATTGTTGATTATATATAAAATTTGATACTTTCTTTAGATTCATACCTCTGGTAGATGTACTGATTCTTGAGTAGCTTGGAATTCGCTATTATTCGTAGAAGCCAGTGCTGACTCTGCCCTCGAGGTTGCTGTCATTAACTCCGAAACATCAAAACTAGTGTTCTTGCACAAATCGAATTGCTTTTGTTTGATCGCATTCTGTCTTCGAAAAATCAGTTGTTTCATTTTGTTATACAAATGACCCAATTTGTTTGCACTATCTGCAACTTCGTTCAATAACTGATTATGTCGATATTTTTCACCCTCCAACTCTTCCGAAAATGAGTTTCTATGAATAAAAAAAATTAGCAAAACTAAACACCTGCACACAATTAATTTTCATTTTCATAGAAATATTATGTTATGAGCAAGATACGCACTTGTTATGGCATTATTAGAACGCATGTAAAGCAATAATCAAGTTATGAAAATTTTGTTTATCTAAATACTACTATCAATTTTGCTGTACTACTTACACTTCTTTCGACAATTTGTCTTGATAACGCAGAATCGAATCCTTGTGCTCAATTATTTTATTGAGTAGCTCCTCCATGTTAAACTTGAGTTTTTCTCAAACTCTTAAAACTACTGGTATCGCAAAACAGAATGTTTGAAGCTAAAAAAAGGCAAACGCAGAACACAAATAGAATGCAGGTGAAGTTTCTGTGAACTTACTTCTTCACGTTTAGTCGTAACCAGAATACAGTGCGCCTTCTCTCGTTACACATAAGCAGTTAGTAGTGGAAGTGGCTTAAGACGAGATAGAACGGATAACTATGGAGAATCTCTGGTGATAGATGGCAGCTCCATTGCTCCAAAGATTAAAAAAAATAATATATGTCAGCTAATCTTATCAGCTCGAGGTCTTTCCGGCCTGAAATTGAACTCACTAGGGAACGTTTTCAGGTGTCAAAAGAGGTCAGACTCGACATAATTTTCTTCACACTCATTAGGGTCCCGTGATAAAAAAAATTAAAATTGGTCTGTTAAAATCATAATTTTTTAAATACAAATTTTTGAAATTTTGGTCAAAATTTTAACAATGGTCCCTCCTTTAAAAGTTAAATTTTCATGGGTTAAATACCATGCTGATTTTTCAATATTGAATTTCGACGTTATTTTGTGTTATTTTTCTGCAAATTTTCATGCCTGGTTCGACCCATTTGAAAAAAAATTGGTTTTTCATGAACTTCCGGCACAAGCATTGGATCAATGCAATGCTTTGACAAGTTTCTTGGGCTAATCAAATTTCGTGAAATCTGATATTTTCCTATACCTTACCTGTAGACGACAAAAATACGTCGAAATGGCATATTGAAAAATCAGCATAGTATTTAACTCATGAAAATTTAACTTTTAAGGAGGGGACCACTGGGAAAATTTTTACCAAAATTTCAAAAAATTTATATTTCAAAAAATTATGATTTTAGCAGACCAATTTTAAGTTTTTTTTTATATCACTGGACCCTAATGAGTGTGAAAAAAATTATGTCGGGTCTGACCTCTTTTGACATCTGAAAATGTTTTCTAGTCAGCTTGGGGAGTGAAATCTTCCATCTCCTTAACCGAGTTATTTTCACCATCACCATTATTGGCGCTCAAAACAGAGCATATTTTAAAAATTTTCGAACCTTTTGAACTCAAAAATTGCTAAACGGTTTTTTACAAGTGATACTTCTCTGGAAAGTTAAAATCCTAGCCCAATATTCTCCAAGAGGATTTCTTAATCAATAAATTCGTTGTATTTTTTAAACTAGTTTAAAATTTTCAAACATGCGCCATTTTTTAACGAAATCATAATTTTATAACTGTCTTGTACGATTGTATGGTAGTATTTTAGCTTTCCAAAAATGTATTATTCATACCCTTACGTTTTTTCATCCCCTAGTTCAAAGAATGGGAAAAGTACCTTAAGTTGGATTTAAGGTGGGGCAATGCGTTACAAGTTATGAATCAAATCCGCTATAGGGGCGCAGGGCGTCGATCCGCCTCTCGCCTAATGCCAGCCTGGGTTAGGGCTCGATGTAGCCTCTTGGAATGCATCGTACTCATTCTTTTAGAAAAATATTCTGATGGTTAAAAAAATTTTGCAAAATCAAGAACGTTAAGTTCTTCCTTTCTGTAAAAAGTAATAGTAGTAAAATTTAAAAAAAATATTTACTTAACTTGTGTGGCGTCAGTCATTAAAACGGGTTCCGTCTTAACTCTAGGCGTCACAAAAAGCACGATTTCTTAAATTTTACTACTGTTATCTTATCCAGAAAGGAAGAACTTAACGTTCTTGGCTTATCAAAACATCTATTCTTTTTCCTCAAAAATTTGTTTCGATTGAATACACAGGAGCACCCCATGAACAACCCTTGTACGCAATGCCTCACCTTAAACTAAAATGCTCAACGGTCGATGTTTGGCATACGCAAAAGTAATAAAAATTACCATAGCAACTAATGGAATCTGCTTTATAATTTTAATATGGACAATGCAAGGTTGGATGATTAATTGCTTACGGATTTTTCTCTGTTTATATTTGGTCATAGTCATGGGGTCATGAGACTTGCCTTTGCCAACTAATCAGATAAAAGTAGACATAAAAAAAATCTAATTAAGATTCTATGGGTTTTTATCAATGGGTGGTAATTGTTTTAATCACAAAATTCTCAGGTTTATATTGTGAGGAGTTGAGGGAGCCGCTAGTACGAAAGCTAACTAAGTATAGTGCGTCTAGTAACTATCGCAAGTTTGTAGTAAAATGAGAAATAATAAAGAAATAAATAAGGTCGAGTATGAAGAAGTGGCACATGCTAAATTCCCTTGTAAATTCTCAATTCAGTAGTAGTTATTGTGTTTCGCCTTCCATGCACTTAATACAAACTTCGAATTCAAAAATAAGCATGGAATTCACTGGGTGAGGGAGTACACTGTTTAAGTCAAAAGATTTGGTTTGGGAATTGTATGGTTAGGTTGATGAGTAGTCAGAAAAGAAGATTCAGCTGACAGTTCATTATTTATGAGGATAGATTCATAGCAGGGATGGAAGGAGTATTTTCAACTAAGTTCGGGTTCACTAAGTTTGGAAGGGTTGTGCCTTCCAACAATCACCGGGGCACAGATTGCAGAAAACGCCACTTAACGACGTAACAAAATTCTATGATCAAGCACAAGTGAAGGTCAGATTCATGTGCGGATCGAAAAATTCTGATAAATTTATTTTAATTGGTTCCTGAACTAGGAAGTCATTAATAACTTAAGAAAAAATGTACCGGTTCTGGTTCTGATCATATTAAGTACAACCCTTTTTGCGATAAAGTACGTTTAATGTGGTCTTCATGGTCACTGTAATGATTATTTATTCTTTAAAGATTTATTTACGATGAGGCGGTTTCGATATCGAATATCCTTAGCTGTGACAATTGTCAACAATTATTTTAGATCAAAGTAAAACTTGAGACCCGTCTAGCAAACAAAGTGTAAGTTCATTTGAGGCATTTTATTTTACACTCGGTCTTGTTTAATTTTAACACAAAGGCTTTTTTAAGTCTGCAGGTAATTTTTGCCTACCCTGATTTCACTTTTATGTTGTGGTAGGAAAAGCATAGTTTTGTGGATTATATAAAATTATATACTTTTCTTTTTTTACATAACATTTAATTGCACAAAAAACCCTGAATAATTTGAAGGAAAATATACAAATAGAACTGGGTGAACATTATTTATTTCTCTTTTTCTCGGACATCGTCTTCCTTCCTTTGAAGATATAATGTCAGTCTTGTTTTTATGTCCATAATTAGCCATCCTGACACCTTAACGCCTCCTGCGTTTTTAAAACTTTTTTCTTCAGTAGAGCTAATGTCATCTTCAGGGAAGTGATGAGCTTTATAATTTCCCCATCTGATAGAGTTCCTACTGGTTTAATTAAAAACATTAGATGGCTACCAATATAGGCAAAATGACAAAATGGAGGTGTGACTTCATTTTAAAAACTAAGATTCACTAAACAGTATCACTGCTAATGACTTGTTAGATCAATTTGGTTTAGCAACAAGTACAGGGTGTCCCAGAAATAACACTAAGACTTTGAGGTCAAATATCTCTGCAACTACTGGTTGTAGGACAATGATTTTACACTCATTTGAAAGACAATCGTATTTTGAGCAAAAATGCCAAGTCTAAGCTTAATCCAATTCCAAATACCGCTGCAGTCGAGATGTAAATAGCGACGGTGGTCTTGGTGCATTGTCTAGGCTGGTAAATGATAAGCGCACGGTCTGACTTTTTGGCTAGGATGGCAAAGTGAAGAACAAGAATAGCTGAAAAAGTGAAAACTAATTTCGTTTGACCAAACCATGAAAAACCTTCTTCATACCGTGACACAAAAACTCTGGATTATTCAGCCATGGTTGAAAAACCTTAACGAGAAGTGATGTTAGACCACTCTGGCGCTTTCCTAATAGCAAGCGTCTGGATCGACATTCCAATTTCTCACCCAAAAATTTAAAGTTCCTGGTAGTGTTGAGAATAAAAACCATCCTATAAGATCCTCAATTCCGAGTCAAATCAACGCAAACCGAGTTGACATAGCAATCACAAAAGTCCAAAGTGCAGGTCAGTCCAAGACCACAGTCGCTCTTTCCTTGTCGACTGCAGCGGTATTTGGAATTGTATTAAGCTTAGACCTGGCATTTTTGCTCAAAATGCGATTGTCTTTCAAATGAGCGTAAAATCATTGTCCTACAACCAGTAGTTGCAGAGATATTTGACCTCAAAGTCTTAGTGTTATTTCTGGGACACCCTGTATTTATCTAATGAGATTACCAGCCCTGTCGAGATTGCTTGAGATACTATATTCACTGGCATCGGTGGAATCACTGCTTGCATAATCTGGAAACGGATCCATTTATCTGACAAAATAAAAACTGGTTTAGCACAACGTTTAATATTAGTAAATTAAAATAACCTGGTATAATATAATAATTTAAAATTAGACTTACTAAATTTTGTAATAAAATTTATTTGAAAAGTAATACTAATACGGTAATTCATTTGAGACTAATAATGATAAATGAAGAGTGCTCAAATTTTGCTGTATTGTTTAAAAACCAAAACTCAAAACGTCTCAAAAGAGAAAGACACATCGTCCTGTGCTTACAGAAGAGAGTCACCACGTGTGGAACACTACCATCACCTGACATATTTTTTCATTTTTTCATTGGGATACCATGGTACAACTCAAAACTGACATGTTAAAATCATAAGTTTAATAAATGATTTTTTGAAATTTCGGCCAAAAATTTATCAAAGTTTGATTTCTCGTTCTTTTCGAAGGCGAGCATATAATTTAAAAAGATTTAGCATGAAAATGACGCAGAAACCACGTTGTCTAAATGGTTCGAAAATTTGCAAAAAAATATCAAAAATTTTAGCCTTTAGGCGACTAAAGCAGTTGGAAATGAAAGATGGTAAAATCAGCACTGTATTTAACACATGAAAAAATAACCAAACGGAGACAATTAAAAGAATTTTTGGCCACAATTTTAAAAATTCAAATTTCAAAAACTAGCGTTTTCAACAGGCAAGTTTTGAATTTTTCTATGTCTAGGGGCCCCAATGAGTAGAGAAAAATATGTCGGGTTGGCTCATACTAGTGGTCTACAATCACTTGCTTGTTTAAGCGTTGTGTATTGGTCCACCAAACCAGCAAATAAAATTAATGTTTTACCTACTTGTTTTTTTAATTTGGAGGACCTCCACGTCTTAGTACAAAGGAAAAAACAATACGTTATTAAGTGTTTTATACTATCTACTCTTTCATTCCCTTTCGACACCAACCTAGGGTTCATACGGATTTAAGATACGTGCCAATAATGACTCCGCCCTTCCAGAGTAATATGCTTGCCCCAAAATTATTATAAGCGCTCACCTTGCTTGAAAATATTTAGCCTACGTAGAAAAGCAATGCAATGCAGTAATGTTGCCAAGCAAGGAATCAACAAGCATCGGTGTAAGTTAATGCTTCAATCCTTCGTTCTGTACCTATTTAAAGTTGACATTCTGGACATGTAAATCGTGCAAAATTACAATCAATTTTCGTTTAGTTTTTATTCAATGCTCTTGTTTATTTATTTTGCTTGGAATACATCTACTTACGCCACAAGCAGACTCCCATTTACTTTATTTTTTCAAGGATCATCATTGGTTATTTTTATATATAAAGGTATAAACTCTGTCACAATTTATACTTACTTTACAAATGAATGTTAAAACATTAGAAATTGAAAAGTAGTGACTATTCAATGCCAGTAATAAATATAAAAATATATCCTTTTTCAAACATGTAATAAATAGCTCAGTATTTCGTATTTGGGGAAATGTTGGTAGAACTAATAATGGATATTTTTCAGCAGTGAGGGCAGTGAGAGTTCCTTGCCATGAAAGATTTAGGTAAATAAAGCTGAATATTTTTGTAAACCACTTTTTCAATTGCCCTTTTCAAAAGCCTACAAATGCGACGTAT
>WJEZ01000629.1:0-25061 GCA_009869925.1 Thalassaphorura encarpata
GAAGGCACGAATTCAGTCTCATATCGACTAGTCCCAGAACACTATTGCGTTCTGTAAATACTAAAGGTTCGCCTGGTTGGTTCGACCTCGATCCTACACAAAAATGGTGCCACGCTGAAAAAAAGAGTATCATCTTACTATTAGTCCTATTTTATTCCGATGATTAACATCTTAAATCATAAACGCCCTTATACTATACGGCACCCTCTTTTTCTGAATATTTTTAAACTGACTCAGAAAAAGTCTACAGTGAGAGGTTATGAAATTTTTAAATAGCGACTATTAAACTCACCATACCATGCCCATCTATGTATGTGTAAGCCAGCAAGCGGCAAGCCGAACCCCACCTAACTCACGTTAAACGTTAAGACGTTGCGGAATGAAAACCCTATCCAACAATAAACAAATTATTGTTATATATGTTGAAATTAAGATCAGAATAGAATTTAAAGACGAAATAAAATGGAAAGATGATGTCACAAGGCCAAAACAACTAAATTCTTCAAGTAGATACCCTAATCTTGGCTTCTGGCTTCTCGGCATCTGAAGAACCTAATAACTATCCTTCGCAATTGAATATTGGCTGAAAGTACGATTCCCACATTACATCTTAAGAAACCCAAATCGTTTCATTGTCTGATTGAAAAATCAATGACAGCCCAGACAAAAACAGAAAACTTACCAAGATTTTGTCGAACTAGTTCAGTTAGGCCCTCTCCAAACTATAAACTAGTACTGGACTGTACTGGACTGGACTCAGAGTCAAAGTCACAAAGTCACAGCCAGAGTCGATCTAGTTAGGTCCACTTCTCATCCCACAATCTTTTTATTCTTCATTAATAATTGAATTTCGGGATTTTTTACGAAAATGAATATATAAAATAAGAAATTAGAGGGTAATGATGAGATTCCAGTTCCACTATGTGTATCATACAGTGGTATTTCCTGTGTGTAATCTACAGAACTTCTAGTTCTAGCAATAGGACGATTACTGTAATTTCTATTTCACTGGATTTGGTTCCGTTTCGTCAGGACCAAAATAAATACGTAGTAATCATGTGGAGGGAATGCGCGATCCGCTAGATGGGGAAAGACTCTTTGGGAACTGGAAGAAAGGTAAAGGGGAAACGTGAACAAAACACCATCGAAATTCTGGACAGCTCGACAAACCCTGAAAGTTGTTCAGTTCTGTTATGTAAAATCCTAGTCCTGAAATTAGTTTAATCAAATTTTCAGTGGGGGACTACTCAGTAAATAACAAGCAAATGGTTAGGAGATAGAGACTTCCCCGAATGAAGAAATTAATCGTTGTTTTACTGCCTTATTAACACTGCAGCAAGCCAAACCTTAAGAGATTTAGAAATCTAGTAATTACCGACTAACCTTAAAATTATGATTTCAACATTTTATTTGCCGTGCTTGGAGCGTGGAGATCCCAATAAATATAGAAAAATGTGCCATGTGCGTGCAATTCTTCCAAGTTGACCACAAATGAGTAGTGACGATACTGCATCCTATCATATTCTTTGAATATTTGACCACTAATTTGAACAAATTACAAAAACCAGTCAGATCGTTCCAGGTAGGTTGGTTTTATTTCAAAATGTCGCAGTAATTATTTGACTTACAAATAATAAACTTATCAAATACTCAAACATTCGAAATGGCAGCTCATTCAATCTCACTCAAAGTGCACAAGGGTCAATTTCTATCATAAAGCTTTCGAATTTTTTAAGGTAGGGAGGATTAATTTGTCATGTAACGGTGCCAATAAGTGGTATGAATTCTGAATTAATAGTTTCAAATGACTAATCAGAAACAGTTTTCTGTATAAGAGATAGGAGTGCACAATGAATTATTCTAAGAAGCATTTAAGTATAAACCCAAAGAGTAACATTCAAACCCACATTAATCAGCTTTATCAAGTCTTTGTGAAAAACGTTCATACCTACTCATCCTTATAACTCATCGCGTTCATTATCTACACTATCACCAGTTTCTTCCGCCTCCACGTCTTCCTCTGGTGTTGCTTGAGTCTCTTCCTCCTCCACTTCATCTTCGTCAATCTGAAGGATTAAAAATGAATTTGTTCAAGTAATTAAAAGCAAGTAACGCAATACCACACATACAACAAATTATAATCACATACCTCTTCATCGGCAGGAACTCCTAGCGACTGCCTCATCATCTTTTCGACAGTCTCTGCAAATTCTGCAGTATCTTTAAGCATATATCCAGATCGTAATGTTGCTGTTCTAAACATCATTAAAGCCATTTCTTTCGCATTTGGATCGGAAGCATCATCTTTGACTCGCCGCAATAGCTCCTTGATAATGGGATGGCGTGGATTAACTTCTAAAGTCTTCTTCTGATTTAGATAATACCTGTATTGAGAAATTTATTCATCAGTTACTTTTCATACTTTCAACCTTCCTCATTATTGAAGTTCCAGAATTGTTTTTGTCTCGAAAACTCGAAGAATAAAAATTCTCGTTCAATTCTAAAGTTTTGTTCAGACATAAAGTATGTGAGAATTTAACCCTTTGATAATTTGTTTGGCAATATTCATCTTTGTTGGATCACCGTTACTGCATTCTTGGGAGAGATTGCGAAAGAGAAGTTTATAAATACATTATGGAAATTAATCAAGAATAATTACTAATATTGTAAAAAAAAATTGCGTACTCTCGACTGACATCATTGGCTTTGGAATGAGTCTGAGAAGTAATAAGCCTCTCCATATTGCCTGTCCATCCAAATCGGGAAGTAACCAGTGCACAGGGGCTCGTATCGAGCCTTTCACTCAATTCCGCTTTCAAAATCTAATTGTGAAAAATAAAAGACAAAAACCGCTTACGATTTTGAAATGTCATCAGCTTTTTGGTGGGGATTTGATAATGCCATTCTTTCCATATTTCCCGTCCAAGAATACATTCCGGCAACAAGGGCACACGGCGAGTTAGTAAGCCTTTCCGAAACCACCGCCTTAAGTATCTACGTGATAAAGCATTAAACCCGTATAAGCGTTAGTTTAGCAACCCAAAGAACCCTTAACTTACTTCACATAAAAACTAATTATTAGGGTAGGGGAAAACTAATCTGAAG
Organism: Thalassaphorura encarpata; assembly: GCA_009869925.1. Taxonomy (NCBI): domain Eukaryota; kingdom Metazoa; phylum Arthropoda; class Collembola; order Poduromorpha; family Onychiuridae; genus Thalassaphorura; species Thalassaphorura encarpata. The sequence goes on from WJEZ01000629.1 coordinate 3,106, forward strand.
AATAGAAGAATCGAAAAGTTAATCAAAAAGAATGTGCTATCTAGTACTATGCTAATAATACTAGATAGCACATTCTCCGATTCATAGCTTTTAACACTAGTTGTTAGCTTTCTACTGTGTGGCAGTTTAGATTCGTTAATTCAGAATTCTTTCCGAGTTTGCTTGGATGGATTTGGACAAGACTATTTCTACTGACGAGTAAGCAGCTACAATTGATGAGATTGACTAGTGACTAACTAGCACAGTTATGGTTATTTATATAAGGTTCAGAATTTTTAAGCAGGCAATAAGATTCAAGATAAGATAAAGTGAAAGATTCAGCTCAAATACCATATACTAATATAAATAAAAATATAGATATTTTTAGGTTAGTTGTTTTCAATAGCAGATAAATAAATCGGAAAGTAAAATGTCCGTATGTGAAACCATACCTGGTCCTTCAGTGCCGTTTCACTCAGCCATTTTGTTAGTGGCTCGAACACAGTTTTAGTTTCCTCTAATTTCTCCTTTGCTTTGCCATCAGCTAGTGAGAGTCCTTCTTTCGCTACATTCTGGAATTTCTTTCCTTCAAATTCTGGAAGTGCTCCAACACAGTATTCATCAACAGCTTCAGTTAAATAGAGAACTTCAAATCCTTTCTTCAGCAATCTTTCAACAAACGGTGACTTCTCAACTTCCTCTCGTGAAGAACCCGCAATATAATAAATTGAATCTTGCTTATCCTTCATTCTTGAGACGTAATCAGTCAAAGTAGTTGTGGCTTGAAAAGTATAAGTATAATTCAAAATCTCTTCCGAAAGATTATAATTACATTTAAGTAAGAAAAATACCAGGGCCGTTTGATGTAAGGAATCGTAGAAGTTTGGCCAGTCTGCTTTTGTTAGCAGTATCTTCAATGACACCAAGCTTAATGTTGGTCGAGTATTCTTTCCAGAATTTCTCACTGTCCTCACCTTCCAGTTTCTTTAACATATCCAATGTCTTTCGGATTAACTTCTTACGGATCACCTATTGGATGAGAAGAAAAAACAATTCAATAAACTGATTCCCACCTGGCCGATTAAGATTGATGCTACTATGCACAAGTATCATAGAAAATACGAACGATAAGGTAATCACGGTTAAATGCACAATTAAATTAAAATTATATAATTGTGTCATAGTCCTGCGCTCCTCCGTGCTGTCATGTCTTACCTTGATTAGTTTATTTTGCTGGAGGGTTTCTCGTGACACATTCAGAGGTAAATCATCTGAATCAACAACTCCTCTGACAAATGCTAAGTAATTGGGCATCATTTCATGGAAATCGTCGGTAATGAAAACACGTCTCACGTAAAGTTTGATGTTATCAGTACGAGTTCCATATCGATTAAAGCTTTCGGATGGTTGGACTTCAGGGACAAAAAGTAATGCTTTAAAAGTAACTTCACCTTCGGCTATGAAATGAGTATGAGCTAAAGGCTTTGTACTGTCCTTCGTGATACTCTTGTAAAACTCAGCATATTCAGATTCCTCAACCTCACCGGGCTTGCGCGTCCAAATAGGTTTCGAATCGTTGATGAGCTCCCAGTCATAAACCGTCTTCGAGACTTTCTTTGTCTTGGGTTTGTCTTTGTCATCCTGGCTATCCTCTACTTTTGCGTCCTCGTCTTCTTCTGCTATTGGGTCTTCTGTCTTTTCTTTCTCAGGTGCTTCATCTTCTACTGGAACTTCCTCTTCGATCGTCTAAAGTTAAAGAATATACTAGTAGCATACCTTATACTGCGTAGCTAACAGCCACGCAGTTACCGTATTTCCCGTATTAGAAGTACTTACTTCAATTGTTTCGATTGGTGAGAAATAAACCCTAAAACTGCAAAATACTAGTATATATGTAATTCAATTTCGGAGTGTACTTTTATTGTTTGAAAGTCAGTTTTTCAAGAATTTGAAATAAAAATTTTTCAAATTACTCAATTTCATCACTAGTTTCTAAGTCCATCTTATTTCATCCGTTTTTCTTCGTATGGAAAGTATCTTAGCGCTGAAGAATTCTACCCACCCAAGCTTGGCTACCCTCAAAGTCAACACCATCTTAGGAGTGTCACAATTCTGTCGCTTTAACTAATATCATGTTGCGCGAGACAGGTAATCGTTTGTCCCGTACAATTAAAATTTTAAGTCTTTAAGTCATTTAATTCGGGTTCCGTTTGCCCATATTTCAACTTACGCCCAGCTTCTTAACTTTTCTTCCAATTTATCATTTGGGTTCTAGCTACATTGAATTGTTCACTGCCCTTCCTATTATTCAAGGTTCTAGTAAACTCAAAAACTTTCCAAAAACTAATTTTGATAAGGAAAAGCAATGAGACTTCCACAGACAGATCAGACGATCACATTAGCTGGGCTCTGCCAGTTAATAAAAAAGGAGATACTGTTATAAATAAATTACTTAGTTAAATTTCCATGTACTTCAATTTCGGAATGTACTTATAATATTTCAATTCATTGAAATGCTTCTAAAAAAAGCGTAATTGAAGTACTAAGTACTTAATTTTGATGTGTACTTCTAATACGGGAAATACGGAATTAAAATTAGGAAAAGTTTTACCTTTTCTGTCCATAAATAAATTGGAAAATTGATAAACTGGGAGTATTTCTTGATAAGATCCCGTACTGCTCTTTCCTCCAGGTAATTGGAAGCTTCTGGTTTCATTTGGAGGCTATATAATAAAATTAGAACATGAATTTATAGAGCGGACGAGCTGGCATAATGTTATTCAATAGTTATTGTTATTGTTATTCATATACTTGATCTGTGTGCCTCGCTTCAAAGTATTGCCACGTGGGTCTTGGACAACAGAGAATTCGGAGGCATTCGATTCCCAAATATGTTGCTCATCATCGTTGGCTTTACTGGTAACAACGACTCTATCAGCAACTAAAAATTAAAGATATTATTAAGAATAGTTCAGTTCTTTTCATCTTTTCCGTGTTATTCCTGAACTTACCCAAAAACGAGGAGTAAAACCCAACACCAAACTGTCCAATGAGATCACTTAGCTGCTGAGAATCTGCGTCTTGCATTTTTTGTAGAAAGTCAGATGTTCCAGATTTTGCAATTGTTCCTAGATTCTTGATCAAATCATCTTTTGTCATACCTATACCCGTATCTGTAACGCTAATCACATGGTTTTCCTTGTCTACACGGATTCTAATACTGAGTTCGCTTAAGGCGTCCAGAACAGACTTGTCCGTCAAAGCTAAAAGTCTCAGCTTGTCCAAAGCATCGGAAGCATTTGAAATCAATTCTCGAAGGAAAATCTCTTTGTTCTTGTACAATGAATTAATAATGAGTTTCATCATCCGGTTTACTTCCGCCTATATCAAAATGTGCATATAAACTTTTGGTTTTCAGATAATTCATTTTTGTAATTCATACCTGAAACTTAAATTTTTCAGATTTCTCCCTTAGTTCTTTGACCTGTGCTACATTTAAGCCATCAATTTTTATTGCTTCTTCTTCGCGTTGTACCACATTTTCATCCGTTCGCGAGCCTTCTTTATCAGAACCCAAATTAGCGTCCACCTTTGGCAAGTCATCCGATTCCTGATCAAAATCTAACTCAGCCCGGCAACTCCCCATTCCTGAAAACGATTTATAGAAATTAATGCGACTTGAAATCAATGCAGCGTGAATAATTCGCTCAATTTTCTCCACATTTGACATTATTTGCAAAGGGCCATACGGGACAAGTTTCAAAAGTAGGTAAAATAATTCAGCCCTAAGCTTAAGTTTAAACTGTAAAAATTTAAACCGGTGACCGGCTTAATGTTGAGTTTTTGACTTACCAAGAATGAGAAGTATTCCAAAAACTAGCCACAATTTTTCCATTTTGAGTAGAATACTTTTACGTGAATTCAAGTTGACACAACTCGCCTTAAACCACAACAGAATAGAAGTGACTCTTCCCAAGTCCGGTCCTCAAAGTTAAATGTGAAAAGACTACTCTGATTTCTAGATTTTTCTCTATCCTTACAAGTGTCACTGTCAACCTTTGCAGTCAATCAGCGGTGTGAATGTGGTAGATAGTACTCGTCTATTTGTTCTTGCGAATGAAAATTAACCACGATCTGAAGCCCCGCCTATTTTATAGTTGTATACTTTTGATTCGCTTACTTGTTTCCCGGCATATCCTTCCAGCTCTTGCCTCCTTTTTCACAACTTCAAGAGATGGGGCATTTAGCTCTTACTCACGTCTTAAATCGGTTATGCCCGGATTTATATGGAGAAAATCAACAATTTTCGGAGTTAGTGGTCACAATTGTTGGCTAACAGCTTCTGTTCATCTGTTCTAAAACAATGACTTACATTTGGCACATTCTATCCTATCCATCCAGTTATTAGTTCAGGAGGTTCATGTTATGCTACAAATAATTTTAGCGTGGTGTTTGGAGAAAATGATGCGGTCGGTCAGCCGCTCGCTAGTATTTCTTTAGTTTCGTTAAATTGTTGGGAGTTGTGAGTTAGAATAGAAAGAATTGACGTAGAGATGAAATGATGTCACTCAACGAGATCTCTTCTAAAATCCAATGATAGGTTAAATCGATTGGATAATCCATGATTTCGTATCGACTTCATAAATAAAGTTTCAATTGATATGACTTTGATCTTATGACAAATTGTAAGTCTTAATTCATGAAGGCAATTGAATTTTTCAGACATTCGAAAGAAAACTAATATTTAAGGTGTTCAGCGACGCATAGCATGGTGACAATTCCAGGCACTTTCCAGATATGTCTAGACTTGTCCTGTCATCTTTCTCCTTGATGATAAATTCTCCAGAGTACAGTATAGAGTGGATGAAATAAAATAATTAACAAGATTAGTTAGATTTGGTTTCATAAATTTTATTCAACTGAAGGAAGTGTTCAAATTCCTTCGTTTAACAACAGTTGCCATAATAACATTCTTCCAATTTCCCCGTGCATATCTCGGAAACATATTCTCTACAACTAGAATACTACATTTTAGCAACAATTTGTTTAAACAATAACAGAATAAAATAGATAACAATTTCTGAACTTATGTTCAAGGTAAATTAAAATGTTAAAGTATTAGGTCATGTAATAATTCGTAATTACAGGTTTAAACTGACACCCTGACCCTAAGACAACCTCGCAATATTTCAATTGTATGGATGTAATTACTCGGCACTGAAAAGCAACGGAAGAGTGTTTTCTTTGTGTTATATTCGTACATATATCCAGGTTTTGTGAAGAAATTCATTTTGAAATAAATCATAAACAGCACTTCCCATTCCCACCTAACTGGTATGATTTGAGTGCTACGGAGTATATCGAAGTAATCCCGTAAACGCATTCAAATAACTCCCCTGACGTCGAAAATGACTAATTTGAAGTTAGCGTTAGTTAGGTTATGATTATAACGTACAATAATAACTAAGACAAGAAAATTATGGCCCAAAGTTTAAGCTGCAACTATAGGTACAAACTATTCCTGAGTGTGACATCTCGGGAATCGCTCCGCTGGTTAAAATAAAGTAATATGTGGAGTTTAAAATATTTACAACACTAAATAGTCTATTTCGTGTGACAATTACTTAGTAAAACTGCTACGTTCGATGTTTTTGATTATTTTTCTCAAAATTTCAAACTTCGCAGTTTTGACCATAAGTTCTTCCATAAACAGTTGAAGAAAGCAAGAATTTCTTAAACTTCTTGAAAATTCGTTAGAGTAATTCTTTTCTTAAACTGAAATTTTAAACTTAAATTTTTTAGTTCTGGTTTGAATACATTTTATCCAGTAAACCCTTTTAGCATTTTAATTACTGTGGTGGAATGCTCATATCACAAAGTATTGAGTAAGGTAAGCCTAGCGATTAGCACCAAATGCATTGTTCCATAAATTCTTAGTATACGGTAATTTAAGACTATATAAACGTTTAATCAATAATTAGTTCGATAACTTCTTATATGAGAAGCAGGTATTTTACAATTTTCTATGCTGCGCATTCGGTAATCCGTACGTGCTGCAAAAGTGGGGCGTACTATTAGTCTACTTATCAGCCGAATAGAAAAGCTATTTATCTATCAATCTATCTAAAATATTAATGTTTCAGCAACCTAGACCTCAACAATGCCGACACAAAACTTGAACGCACATCAAAATGTCCGTAAAATCTCAACTCACCCGGTCTAGGATGCAAACAACAGAGCAAAGAACGTTTTAACATACGATACGATTCGTCGTCAACGTCAGAAAAACTTCAAGGCATAAAATGTGTTGACATGGGTTGAGTGTTGCTTAATGCATAGAATGATGTGGATAATTCATCCACGCACAACATCAAATCAATTAATGCAACATCTCTATCAGAAAAGTAGAGATGTTTCCCTATCTGCGAATCTCTTCGACTACAACATTGCAAGTCAATTATACGTATGACCCGGATAAAAACAATAAACCTGAGTTAAAAAGTAAATTCTGAGTAAAAATTGACAAAAACCAATAAATGGCTATTTTTAAATCAGCTGAAGAAGAACGATGAAAAGTAGAATTAATTTTCTCATTAAAGACTACTGCACAGATTCGTGTGTTCAAGAGAGTACTTCTATTCTCCCTATGACCAAATGCAGTAAAGTTTTCCAAATCAGTTAAATATTACTCTTATAATATTGCATGTTGGAATCTAAAGTATGATCGGGACCAAATTTCGAATTAATAGGCACTGACTTTATTTTACTCATGCATTTAAGCGACACTATAACTTTATGAACGAGTAATCCCAGCGTAACTTCGCAGGTCTTACTTTGCCACGTTTGTAATCAGCATTGGATTGAATAATTGAACTCTGGCTCAGGGTAAACGTTACCGTCAATGTAGGAAATGTATTAAATAATTACAGCATGAGACAGTCTCATTGAAATTACATTATCTAGTTCGAGGTGATTCCGAGACAAAATTATTGCTATAAGTTGATTTGGTTGCTATAATATTTGCAGGCAGTGACTTCCCACTAGAGAATGAAGAAATCTTTTCCCGTCGTATAACCGTCGATAAATTGTTTGTTTCTGTCAAAGCTTGACCGCGTCGAACTCCACAATTAGTCAGGGCGGTCTGTCACTAGTCAAGGCATCTAATTTTAAAGATAACTCTTGTCTCTCCCTCAAAGTGTTTGCTAATTGTCTTCTTAAGTTGGACTCGGAATCCTTCCACAGTCGAATGACCTGAGCTTTTGACAAACCACTCAAGTCTGTTTGATCCAAAAGAGATGGAAAGCACTCAACACTTTCTCTCCTCTCCTCTCCATCGCCTGAATAATCCAGCCGTGTCTCTACTTCTACTTCCATTTCGTCATCTGCTCCATCTCCAAGGTCAAATTCCACGGATTTTCCCTTATGTGAATAACTAGAGCCCGGTTCTCCTAAATCTGCCGCCGTAGTTTTCCCTTTGAGGATTTTAGGGAGCTTTCTTCGTCCTTTTGAAGTGGCTTGGCGTTGGTTCTTATTGTCATTGTCAGAGTAGCCAGAAGGAGGGCTGAGTGGTTGGTTTAGTCTTGCCATGTCAATCCGTTCCTGCTCTTCCTCAGGTATATCAAGTACCAGGCCACCAGAGCCAGAGCCAGAACTCCTTGAAGGCATTGTTAGAAAAGTTTTATTGGGTCTATCAACATCCACGCCCAATACTCGAATGAGTTTTGGTGTTTGTTTGTTACTTTCCAGTCTGGCTTGGATGGAGTAGATTGGGGAAACCAGCCCACTCTCACTCTCATGTCGGTCTACGACATGTTCAACATTCTCCTGCCGCTCTCGTTTCTGAACTCTGAAATGAGAAAGGAAAAAAGGAAAATGAATTATTCATCTCAAAACCCTCACCTTCAATTTCAGCACTTCAAATCAACCTTAGTAGCTAATCAACTCATATATTCCTCTCCACTCCTGAAAGAATTTTTGCTCATGTGTGCTATAAGTTCTTTTTAACCACCCTACCCTCTACCATTCTCATTTCATTCTATTCACGACGTAATTTTGTTACTACAATCCCCATGAAGCGAGCAGACAGAAATACTGTTCAATGAAAATTCATTTACATTACTATACATTCTAAAAGGCATTCAAACCCAACCTCGTTACTCACGTTAGCTTTTAAGTTTATAATTATGAACCGAAATTCAACCGAACATCAGGAGCGGTATTTATGTTAATAAGTAAAATAAAACCGTATACAGTTTTGTTCTTTGTTTCGGTGTTCTTCCAAAGACATTGTGTAGAGCTCTGCATTGATTAGTTTAGGGAATGAATAAAAGGAGAACTGAATTATTGGTGATTTCTGTCTAACCTCCACTACACTCTTGCCTTTCACCTTGGAAAGAAAACAGACTTTCTTCCCAGTCCCGTCATGCAGCATGCAAAGTCACTTGGACTTTAATATAAATTACCTTCTAACTTCTTGAATCATTTCAAAAAATTGGGCCTTGCTTTTTCTTCTTCGGCGTTGCTCGTGCTCCTTCTAGGAAAAAACGAACTGGTTGAATGAATCTCATGACATTATGATTGAATGGCTCACAATTCAAAGACGAATTTGATATAAAAAACGAAACCGTTAATTCTGTCTAATACAATTCGCATCCATTATTTTCAACCTTATCAATGGTCTAAACGAAAGTCTTACCCTTTTCACACTTTTCTGAAAAAGACTGGTTATTTGTCCATGCCTCAAAGTGTTCACCAATTCCTTCGCAGCATGATGTGGCGATACAAGCTCAACGCAGTTGATAAATCGGTAAAGTTTCTAATAAAAGTTTAGAACAACGTTTGTGATTACAAATATGACTCAACCTTTAAACCTTAGCGATTTAAATGCTTCAAGTTTAGAGATCCTAATAGCTGAGGTTAAACCAAAATAAAAGACGCTAGGAGCAATTTCAGTCTTTCGTATTTAATTCAGAGTGACTGTTTAAGCTTCTACTGAGCCTTGTCCATTCAAGCCGAAGTTAAAAAAGAAGAATATAATCAATGAGCATGTTAAAAAGCCTACTAACAGTCCTGTATAATATTATGATTTTACTCTGGTACTTTCCCAATAATATAACTACTAAGATCGGAGCAGTAATCTTGCACTAATTGCCAAAATAATATTATTAACAGTCGAGCTGTTAATACTATGACTGGAAAGGGTAAACATTTAGTAATGAAATAGTACTTTGCACATCACAGTACATGGATTGTGGCGGATGAGATTTAGTTGACGTAAATTGATGTGATGTGGTGAGTGTAATATTGAGTGACATAGCGAAATTGCAATGGGAGACGGAGACGGAGAGAAAGTTAGAAGAGTTGAGAGAAACCAGGAGGGGTGGACGGATGCTCAGTTCAGATGCTGAATGAAAGAAAGGAAATAACTAGGATGAATTTAAGGAGATGGAATATAGAGTGAAAGTGAGTCTCAAATCAAGAGTTATTCATTCACGTTTAAACCCTCGGCTTAACTCAGACTCCTGAAGGCAGGATAGAAACCTTTCTTGTTTTTTGCCTAAAAGTTGGACGATTGCTCTTTCCTTTCTCCCACTGTGAATCATTACTTTAACTACGTGTTTTAGACTCAGATCTCTAGAGAAAGAATTAGAGCTGATAAATTAGACGCCAGCATTAGACAACTTCGATTTTTGTTATAGTTAATTAAAGTTAAGCAAAAACCAAACATCTCATAAATCGAAATGGTAAAACAAAACCCTAGGCGATGGTGAATTTTTGATCATCCTTAATTTTATTATAACATTTAGCACAAAATTATTGCTAAATTGCACAATTGCAGTGTATGTAGTATGTCCTATCAAATAGAATTCTACAAAATACCAGTGTGACAGAGGAATCGGAGGAGATTAAGTAAGATTTGCAGGTCAGTTCTCATTTAGTATAATTTCACTTGGATTCCATGGCCTTACCATACCTATAAATAAATCATTCACAAAAAAACCTTTTATTAATCCACTTCAAGCTTTGGGATTTTGAGCATATTGTAATAACCTCAGTGACCAACATTGCAAGGATTGACGAGGTTAGCTACCTTCTTTCAGTTCACTGAGGTTGAAAAGTAAATTAATTCCAGCAAAATAATTATTCTTCCTCTTTCAATGTCGATCAAATCTGGAGTCTGTGAGCTAGTCACATAAAAGCTTTCGAAAGAAAGTCAAGTAGAAGAGCTATACTATTTAGACTAAGGTTGATTTCACTGCAGTGAACCAATGTACAGTGTAATGTCATCCGATGTCTGAGCGGTACTATATCGTATCCTGGGGGAAGTTATAGACTACTATGACTTCACATATATTTATTATTATAGGAGTTTCGAAGGGGGCTTCTTGGTCCTCGCTGGCACAGTAATAAGATATGTTATAATGGACTTTCATGTTGCTAAACTTGTTCCTCAGACTCAGCCTTGGCCCATGAGATATCTCCACGCTCCCATAAGTAAAAATTATTGCTTGGAAGGGTTCTCTTCTCATTTCTGCACATAAGATGAGGAGCATGTTGGATAACACAAGAGCCTGAACAAAATAACTACGTGCTGCAGCCGTTGCCCCAGATTCTGTGAAGGATTCTCTTGCATACACTTTGTTCGTTATTCTGTAGCATACATAGATTGTTTTTGTAAGAACTATTTTACAATTGCTTGCGTCGACAAATCATTTACACATATTCATTCTATACAACACTAACTGAATTTTTTGAACTCAACTCGATTTTAGGACTTGAAAGTCAACATTTAATTTTAATCAAGTCGTTAGACTCTTTTCAATATAATATTGTACATACTTCTGTTATTATGATTGAAAATGCTGATGTTAGAGAATCCAATTGCAGTTCAGTAAGTGTATCTGATATAAATGGTTATACAAAGTGCCCATGTTCCAAATACTGAAATTTATGCTTTCTTTAAGAGAGAAAGCGTGTCGTAGTTGATCATTTGCTTTCTCTGGTGAAAGTCAATATAGCTATTGCTTGTTGATGTAGTAAATCTTCAAAGCAGAAATACTGGAGACTTTCCAAGCAATATTTACAGCCATTCGTGGCCTGTAAGTGCATTCATGTAGTTCTTCTTTAAATTATGCTTGTTTGACCTCTCAGTAGGAATGGAAAAGGAATTTTTTGAATTGGACGCGAAAATAAAAGAAGAGTTGAGCAAATATAGAATATGTGTGTTCGCTCTGACGGCACAACTGCCACCACGTGATAAATTATCCGCTTGCTTCCTTTCAAAACTACGTCTGTGTTAGTTTTCCTCGAGCAGTTCCTGTGTCAGTCAGCCTTTGTTCTCAGACCACACACTATATTACACATGACACGACTTTACCACTACTGGTACACTAAAACCCAAATCTTCAAGTAAAGGCTCCTATAGGCAATACCTAATGAGATATGGTTTTAGTCTTATGAGTTTTCTCTTTCCCTTTCTCCGTGATCATGAACGCTTTCTCTGCCAAGCATTTCTCGATTTCCACTTTCATGTTAAACCGAACTAACAAGCATTTCATCTCTTTCTCTATTCCATGTGAGGACTCAGGAGATGTATGTTGTTTAAATCTGGGCCACATACACATTTATTCCACTCTCTTTTCTAAGCATTTGCAAACTTACATACCAATGCAAGTCCGGTATTTTTATTTATAAAACATGTACTATCAACAATATTCTCTACAATGACGCATCTTCTGTCTCCAGCGTGCAATGTGAAATCAATTATTCTTAGTGTGAGACTGGCTCTAAGGATTAATCTCAATCAAGCTGTCCTGCAGAAAATTTCAAATAAAGTTTGTATTTCTATTTTTATCTATTGTTATAGTTAATCAGGAAATAAAATTTCAGCAAAAACTTTCCCTCAATGTATTAATTAATACATTACAAAATATACGATGACCTTTCTAGTGTTCTCTTTCTCTCCTTGGTACTTTCCCCAGCCCCAACGACGTGTTTAATTCAAGGAATTTGCAATTTACTCGTGTCAAGTCGTGTCGTGAGTAACTCGAGAGTGAAAGCAACCTATTACGTTTACATTAGTATGGTAACTTCAACATGTTCCTTGGCCGAGTCGGACTTGAGTGTTGAATTTTAAATTCATCAAGTCAACGAGAGTGCTTTTCTCCTATTAGCATAACAAATTTACGATCTAGGTTGCAAATGAAAGAAAACAAAGGAGCAATGGCGATAGAAGATAAAAAATGTTAAACCTGTGAAAAGAACATGATATTTGGTGAGCGCCATAGTGTTCCTTTTGGTTGATTGCGTAAGTATGGCAAAGCGTATTTGTAGACAATCAATTCCATGAGCAATATAAGGAGTCCCACCAGCGTGCCAACTCCCAACATTATCATCATACCAGCAACTGCATCCACTCCCAGAGCCTATACCAAATTCAACCCAAGAAAAAATGGGTAATGTTTTAGAATTACGGTAGATCGTAGTGAAATTCAATACATGCGACACAATCTACGATGGGTTCATTTATGTGGGAGAATATTCAACCTTCTATTGCAAAAATAAAACGAAATTTGTTACATACCCGTGCTCCGATAAGTTCAGACCTTCTTCGGCGAAAGCAGGACAGTTGCCCGTACCATTTTCCTTGCAAATAGTCCATGTAGCCATTCCCAATATATTTTGCAACGAGGGAAGAAATACTCTCCTATATGTTTTCACATAAATTATACATAAAGAAAAGTAAATGGTTTTTAGGAAGGGCTACCCAGGTCATAATGAGAGGCACTATCCGTTATTATGGGTTTGGGAATAATTGCAGACAAGAATAGGATTTCCTGGGGGTTTATTGAAAAGATAGGCAAATGAAAGGAAATGTTAATTTCAAATATCTAGCAAAGTCCCTGTACCGAAAGAATATATATCTTAAATTATTTAGACAAAGATATAACTAACCTTGAGTGGAAAACCTTTGGTCATTGCGACAGCGTAAGTATCATCACCAATCTTGTCATGGTCACTGACGTCGATTAAGCTACACGTCGAATCAGTCCCCCGGTAGTAATCCAAGAGCGGGCCGTCACCTATCAAAAGGTCTAAGCTCCCATTCCTGCAAACAAATAGAAATGTAGCCACAGAAAGCGAGACCAAAACTATTTCACTCTTTTTTTCTTCCATGTTTTCATCACATTATAGTGTTCCGTTTTGTCATTTCATTCTATTCATTCCTTTATTCAAAGTAATAACCATTCTTCCTATCTCCGAAAAAATCCGCTTTGCAAGCACTTCTTGCTCAGATTCTTTCTCTTCATCGTAGACTTTCTATTCCATTTTTGGTTGCCAACGGGAACTGCTTCCGTATAGAATCTCGTGAGCAACCAGCTGAAAGGGAATAGACGCACAAAGAACTAATATGGCGAGGTCGAATGGGATAAGCATACGGGCATGAGTGAGGGTACACGCAGAGATTTGGTATTCCGGATGTTCAGCAGTTAAACGGAATTTGATTAATCACATTTGACCTTTCATTATTGCATATATGTCAGCATGGAAAATCTTTCAGAAGTGTCGGCTAGAAAATACCAGAACTACGGAGAAAAACTGCTGGGTAGAAAGTAGGTTTCATTTGTATTTGTACCAGTACCAATGCTTTGCAAAAACGTCTTTCTGTTTGAATTACCAGGCAGAAACACCTATTCATACCCAAGTGAGTCCTACTCGAAGGTGGGACTGGCCCCGTTCTTAAAATTCGCGAAGGCCATTACCAGCATTCACAACACAGATTTACAGTACAATAGTGTAAATTCGGATTTGATAAGGAACTCAACTCAAAATGCCCTACATGCCGTTTGGGTTTTGATGCCGTTTTCTCTTGCCATCGGCAATGCAAACTTTTTGCATCCTCGTCCCATCAGGGGTGGGGCCGTTAAGGCGTTCGGAACGACTCAGTAGTTCAAATGCAAATGCTGTCTGCGGCTCAGGTTACCGATAAGAGTGGGTGACGGACCACGTTGATAAGTGAATGGTGGTGGATGTCCGTGGGTCATTGCTTTTGATAGACACATCCAATCAGAATGAAAATTGTATTTTGAAGTTCAGATTGAATCCTCTTATAAAACTGCTGAGGTTACTGACAACAAGAAACCTGCACGACAGTTCAGATTCAGTTCCATCCACTCCTGAGACAATGACTTAGAATTGATCGCTTTAATCTCAATAACGGTCATAACCCTAGGCCAAAGAGTAATAATTAGGCCTTAGAACAAAAGAATATATTGTACTAACGCACGTCAACGAATACAAATCGAATGTTGAGACCATTTTGACATATATGTCCATAGTAGGCGATAATTCCGCAACTTCCGTAGCTGTTTTCTCTCAAATCTTATGAAAGCAGGAAGGGAAGAGATTTTCTTTTATTTCCTTGAACACCTTTAGCAAGCTTTGGGGCCAGGACTCATTCAGAGATTTCCGCATCGACTTGAACTCGATTATTTCGTTTCAAAAACATTCTTAGCTAACCTCGGTGGAATCATTCATCGTCGCAGAGATGTACACGCCTACAACTACTGACTACCCAAAGGTTTAGTATTTCATGAAGTACGTGCATCCTCCGAGAAAAGTTTAAATAAGCGTAGTGCAAGCAAAATGTAGAAACATCTTGTGTTCGGCGTTTCAGGTATTTTTTTTGAGCTACTTTATCAGCTACTTTTCTGTGAGAGCGATTATTGTTGCAACGCAATTCAGCAAAAAATTCTAAAATTTGAGTACAAAAGTACTTAAGTAATGAACTGTATGGTATCGACAACTAAGAGCAATATATTTACTTCAGATTGCGCAAGACTTGAACCATGCAAATGATATCTTATTAAAAATTTATTTTATAATTCCACTGCTTCTGACACGTTGCAGTCGCGTAATTTTAATTTTAATTGTAATTTTAGACTTTTTTGTAATTCTTTTGTCAGCTTGACAAAGTGCATGGTAAAAATCACAACTATCGATTTCTTTCTTTGAGGACGAAAGTCCATGTTCTTGTTATGAAATGTAAAACTGAATATACCAAACAACCAAACTACATATAAAGAGCATAGGGCTGGTGTGAGAAGCAAAATATTTTATTCAACATTTGCCGTTGCTCAACCGAGATAAAATTCAAAAGTTAAGCTCATTATACCGTCTGACTTTTGCCCAGACCTGTGCTCTCCACAAGTCTCAGAGCTCAGAACAACGATCACAGATATGGTAATTTTACATTCGTTGAATTGAGGATGCGAAAAGTTTCCTACCTTATGCTAATTGGTATTACAAACCAGTACTGTTTAACAAGAAATGACAACTTATTCTAGATTCAAAGGTGACTTCAGAAAATAGTAATATAACCAAACGGAAAATTTGTCGGGGGACTTGTTAACATTTCTACTTCTCATACAAATACATTTTGACATCTAAGTTATATTATTTCTAACGTGCGAAGGAATCCGACAAAAAATTCCTCGAGGAACAATAAGTGATAAAATATGTCTTCGCTGTTGCGGTTTTATCGAAATACATAAAAAACCACGCCGCATTGAACCGGAAAAGTGAAATACTTGAGGGCGAGAGGCAGACACATGCGGACCTAATGTTATTTAGTTTCCCCATGGATTCCTAAAGAAACGTAGTTGGCCTGTATAAAAAGGACTCCTGAGATCCCGGCGTAGGACCAGTAAGATCTCATTACACTCTACACGGTTCAGGGGAAAGTAATTTTGCCTTTTAGTGTCAGTGGAATGAAGTTGAAAATAAGATTCCTTTTCTTTCCACTCCAATCCCATGTCACCGGAAACTAGTTTAATCAGTGAGACAGATCTCACTTGTATAGCCGAATAGTAGAAAGTGTGTCTCTGATTTGGTTGAAAATCCAGAAACCTAGTTTTTTCCTCATAAATTCCCAACACACCACACGTACCACATGCTGGGTGGCCCAATAGTTCACGAATGTGACCATGTACAATTGTTCAGTGGGACCATAAAGACTTTTTAAAGAGAATACTACACAGCTATTAGTCTTCAGAAAACCTAACAGCAAACGCATTGGAGCAAATCAATTACTCTTACCACATCTGTTATGTTCCACTTCATTATAAGTTAAAGAAACAAACAAGAAATTCTATCCACCCATCCATTTCTGCAGGCCGCACCATGTCTCACGCTGAACGTTAAGATGAGTAATGCCAAACTGTTAACAATAAAACTGAATGGAAAAGATTTTTCAAAATGTAATCGAATCACACAAGAAATCTCTAAAAAGTAAAAGTTTCCTTAGACGTCTTTTGTGTATGAATCTCAGCTTAAGAAAAAAATTCTCTATTATCTTCCACCAATTATCAGTTCAGTAATAACGGAAGTCAAGTGAACAGGGTTCGTATGATTAATAAAAACAGGGTTTCTGCGCATGCATACTTAAAAAAGCGGCTTCCGAAAATAAAATAGTCTTCATGTGTTGGCAGGATAACTTCTAAATTGAATTTTAAAGCTTCAACTCAAAAAATGGGCGAAGATTTCAAGCCCCGTCAGAAAACCTCGTTTTATACTGAACGAAAAATATCGGCCAGATTGTGCGCTCTATTCCTCCTTGCACCAGTTGTTTAATATTCCATTCATTCAAACTGAATAGAGCTGAATTGAGTTCCCTTGCTCCTTTTCCTTTAATCATGAATTCATATATCATAATATCTTCGAGAGCACGTCCAATTTCCAATCGTGCAGATTTTTTTTGGCAAGGACAGAGATTCACTTTCTTCCATACGACCGAAGCAGAAGAAAACGTTCCTAGCCTCGCGCACTAAGAAACAAGGATAAATCGTATAAGAAGCGATTTTTCACTTTCACATACAGACAAGCGGACCACATACCCCTAGTTGAGAGTGGGGGGTTACCGTATTGTAAATTTCATTGATGTAAGTGAAAAAAACCTTCATGTAATATTCCTTTGAGTGGGCCAGGGTTTGGAGGAGTTTAAGGATGCTGAAAACCGAAAACGGCACTAGGTTGTCTTCTATTCAGTGATTTATATAGTTTCTTTTTCACGTATTTTACAACGCAGAAAACGTAACAGTTGTTGGCCCAACAAGATTACCTTCTGAAAAGTTCAGCATGCATGGTTATTCACATCAGCCAGTCTCTCTGCACTACACAAATTCGATGTGCGACGGTTTAAGTGGATGCGACGTATCGAGGTAAACATTCAAAATAAGTAGGAAAATGCAAAAAACGGCAGAATCCGAAACAGAAAACTTTGGTTCCAGTCCTGTGGTTCCAACCCTCAAGCCCCATATACAGTCTTACACCGAACTTAGTAACTTTATGGTATAGAAAAGCCAAGTCAAAGTGCATTAGGAGATAAACATGATAGACTTGTTTCGATTTATAACGATCGCACAACTTGACAATTCTACCTCCAAATTTTTATCACGTAATGTGTCACTAGTAGCCAGAAGCAGCAAATAGGTAAAATAATGAATCTTCTACAAGACCGTGTTTCCAACAACGCTTCAAAAATGAGTAAAAATGAATTCGCATTAAGTTTTCTTAGAGGCTTCGAATTCAAACTCCCCAGAGACTATTGTAAAAGTCCAAACATTATTTCGGATTTCATTTTCCAGCATATTCAAACAACGCAACTCTGAACGTAAAATCCAACCAGTGCAATCGGTGGATTAAAAAGTCAATTGCAAAGCACTAAAAATTGAAATGTCTGTAGAAAAGGAAGTGGGTATTAAAAAGATATCCTCCGTCGTCGGAAATGAAATGAAAGGTTTCATTGAAGTAGAATTATTGCCCATCCCCCCTACCCCAACAAGGAACAAAAGTGAACGACGATCTTTGAATGAAACAGGATTTATCAGGAGACAGAACATTTGACGTGTAGAAAGCATGAGTAGTTTCATCCTGACATTGATCGATTTGACACAGCTGAAAGAAAGAAAGATCTTAGTTTATTCCTTCTCCTATACTTTTTTGGACATAAACAATTGAAATTCCAAGAGAAATGTTTGAACGAGGTTCAGTGTGCCTGTAAAGTCAATGGCAAGGCAAATTAAATTCTTTCTTCTACAGCGGATATATTTCTGGCTTATTCGCTCCAGTTTACCCCAACTGTATTCCCGAGTACTGTATGACATATTTAGCAATGTTAAACGATTTTGGCAGAGCAGTAGTGCAGTCATTCCTTAGTTTCGTATTGGAACTAAATTAAACTAAGCACTCATTCTCACATATAGCTCTGGGTTAGCAGTTCAACCAAATAGAATGTTATACTCTGAATTATATCCATAGGAGTAATACATGCACCAACCGTTTCGAGCTATGCTAAGAGTAGAAAGTTTTCTGAAAGAAAATGTCTTTTGTTCGAAACTGGCAGTTTCCGCAGAAAAAAACTTTCTCAACTCTGTGTGACAGTTGGAAGAACCTTACGCATAGGGTGCAGCTAGCTAAACAGGCCAGAAGTGCAAGAATTCAGGATTCAGTATTGAATTCTAATTTTCTCTAAGACTAGTTTTTCTTTCACTTATTTGAAATCAACTCGGTTCGATGCGAGAAGAGCGACAACTAACTGAGCGTGAGCGATACTTGAAACTCTAAAACGAAAATGCCGAACTCAGGACGGCACACATCAATATAATCCAAAAAAAGAACGACAAATAAAAAAACAGAGATTCTCAGAAGAATTTTGCATGTTTTGACGTATTAATTTGACTTTCCACGTCCAGTAACGGCGTGGACAAGGGTGAACATTAACAAGTAATCATGTCATGGTTTTTGGATCTTCTGAAGTACCGCTTTCATGTGACACTCATTTGATTATCGTAGTTACCACCTGCTACTCAAATTTTGTCTTCATGTCATCAGACTGAGCTTGAGCTCCCATCATTTAAATAGTACCAAGCAAGGATTATAGTTTCTTAACTGCTGACAAGACACAAATGGAGCGAAGAACTGCAGAACGTTTGCAATTTATAAAATTATAACCATCATTCCTGTTATTATAACAAAGTGGTAGTGGAGCTCCAAGCTTCCTGAATTTCAGCTTTTGGTCTTCAAATCTAGACACGTAAACGTGCTTAAGCCTGAACAAGATCTTATATGTTACAAGATATGTTGCAAAATTGTTATTTTATTCATAGTCATCTATTCATTTGTTCTGAAACGATGTGCTGATAGTTAACTCGTGCTTTTATCTTTAAAAATAATAATAAAAAAAATAAATGTTCAAACACAGGTTAAATCTGAACGTATTAAAGAGCTATTCCCCAGGTTTAGAGTTTAGATTATTTAAGGGCAATCACTTTGAGAAAAGGAACAAAGGAAAGTGATAAACGAAACTTTCCAGAGTTCTCCCAGGCGAAATCTCTGTGAGAATTCTGTGAATGTGGGCCCTTGACTACGACTATATTAGGAGCGTGGTCCAAGTAAATGCCAACTTACTTCCAGAGGCGTATATATAAGTATTACGCTGCTGGCTGCTAGTTACATTATACGTGAGGTAAAAAAATGAGTTAATGAGTACTTACTTTAATAATTGAACTCCTTGTTGAAAAGAGAATACCGGAAACTTCTGAAGGTGTTCCCATAATTGCAAATGTTCTCTTTTGATATAAAAGTCTGTCGCCGAGTGTTTCACTGCTGCGACTCGCTGTGACAACAACTGAAATATAATAGCCCACCAGTTAGAATACTGATTATATTGTAAGGAATTAACTTACACTTCTACTAAACGTATTAAGTCCGGGAAACCAGAAACGTTCAAGGCAATATTGATTTACCCAACTCACAAATCAGTACAGGTAAATAAATTATTCTTTGTATTTTCGTGGAGAAATATATGGTTCATGGAATCTAATATATTTTATTCGATTGTGCCTGTGCGGCTTCACAGAACAAAGGAAAAACTAATCGAATTTCTTAGACGGAAAAACTTGCTTGGACTGAAACTACAGTTTTTGGAAACGATACTTGGGCGAGTGAAAGTCAGGCTGCTGTTTCAAACCTCAGAACCTATTAATATTGCAGGATATATCAGGTTTCTTTGGAATTCATTAATATACAATTTTTGTAGTCCTTCAATTAAGAGCTATTTCAAGTTCAGAAGTTATTTCAATCCCTCAGTCCTAACTCTAGTCTAGGAATCCTAGTGCGAATCTTTCGCGTATAAATAGAATGGTCGACTTGGAACAAAGGATTCTATTGTCAATTTGGAATTAAACTGTTTTGTTAAAAACTCACGCTTCTGTCATGAACTCCGAGTGCTCGTTCAAAGAACCTCCCAGCGAACTAGAGAGAAAAGGGATGAGAAATTACATCAATGAAGGTTTATTTTGTGTTCGGAAAATCTCATTTCGAAAGAAAACATGAGGCAAAACCACAGTGTTTGTGGTAACAGAAGAATGGCTTACCAAAGCTGCAATGTTGGCGGTATAAGAAGCCACAAAAATAACAGAGAAACCACCCCAAACATTGATGAGAAATTTATTTGGCCATGACTTTGGTGCCTACAAGGAATAAATCAGATCATTAGAAAACATAAGGCTGAAAAGAACCTTGATGTGTAAGTATAGTACTAATATTCTCTTCAACTATTATTGAGCTGACTTTTACCCGCTCTTCCTGTCTGAGGAACCAGTCAGAAATTAATACGTGAAATGGGCCGTTAAGCCTCTAGCTCTGAGTGAAAGGATGAGTGAATTTCATCTCAAACTTCGGATATGATACGTGTAAATGATGCAAGGATTGATCGTTATGGATGAAAGGAAATCCCACCACTCTGCCTCCTTGCTTTATCTCAACGTCCACACTGCGGGGGAACTTGATTGACCATTAAGTCGTTTTAATGTGGAACTTGCTAATGCATCCATAGTTCCATCGCATTCATTCTTCTCGGCATTGCATTTGCTAGGTGCTGTATTAAGTCTAAAAAGTTTACTCAACCGTCCAAAGAAAAAAAGTTCGGGCTTGACTATTTTTACATGACAAAATACATATTATCGACATACATTTCTCAAGAAAATTACTGGGGAATAAAATAATTCGGCTTCCTAAGTAGCTTGATAACGGAGTACTGAACATCGTAATCCGTTGTACGAAATTATTTACAAATTGAGGTGCAAATATAAATAAGTACTGTATAACGTCCATTGTAAATACCTTGAATGCAACCAAATGTGAGAAAAGTCGGCCCCATACGACCCATAAGGCAGAGGCCATGCTGAAATTCTTTGTTCGTTGTCTTCCCCATGGATTTAGACCAAATGGACTCAACCATTCAAAGAGCGCGACTGCCAATGCTGTCATATTCAACCTATTTTAATTTTCAAACACAAAGACATGAAAACTTGACATTTTTCTACTAGTTTTTATCCGTTTTCCATAAACCCTTAAAAATATAAGTATAAAATTTGTTATGTTAATTTATTATTGTTCCTGTTCTCTGCTAGTCTATTTATCTCATCAGCACAATAAAAACTTGAATGTTCCTCCTTCTGGAACCAGCAGGAATAGGGATAGCCAGCTGTAGCTCAACAGGCTTAACACCGAGCCAGCCTTATCTCTGTACTTTGAGACTTGTTATTTGTTACGGTTCTAAATAATTAAATACCACCGTTTCAAAATTATGTCGGAGAAAGTCTTGACGAAGATAGAGAATATGATCTTCTTTGTAACCCGACGTAATTGTGTTCCTCTAACATTCATGCTGACATAGTAAAAGTGGTTAGTACCCCTGCCATGCATATTTTGTTTGGGCAATGGTGAACTCTTGCTTTACCTCTGGTGTAATTCAAACCCTTGATCTAAGATGGTCGTGATAAAATATGTAGACAGATTCAAGCAGAAAGTCCTTGTGTTGGTTAAAAGTATATGAGGGTATGAACTTACGTAATGAAGATAGCAGCCCATAATTCAAAGGAAAAAGGAGCAAGGAAGGCCATGAGAGAAACATC
>WJEZ01000630.1:0-25054 GCA_009869925.1 Thalassaphorura encarpata
AACACCTGGTCTCACAAATTCTTTTTTTAATACTTCAATTATTCACATGTTATTTTGCGGTGGTGCGAGTCTAATCCCAATTCCAATGTAGACTTGCCTTGCTCCAAAACATTATTGAATTGAAATGTTGAATAAGAATTCACTCCAGGGGACAAATGACTTTTTTGGTGGTGGGTCTGACGCTAGTGGGGCAATAACTTTGTTAGTCAATCGTTCGCTGTACCAATTTGAATCAACTCATCTCTCTCCCATATTAAATTAAATAAAAATGATAGAGCCAACATGATGAATGTTGGAATGTTGAAGAGTTGACTTGACACGCCAATGTTTTGGCCCTACCACGACCAAGACCACCGTCTGTTTGCCTGTCCATCCATCCATCCGTCTGTCATGTCACGGTCAGGGAATATTATGTTATTATCATCATCATGACATTCAGGCAAGGCTTCTCTCTTCTCCGCACCCACGCACACCAAGGCAAATCCAAGATTTATTTGAATTGAATTATAAGAAATCTGTGATTTTTCCTAAAAATCAACACGATCGTCCGTCCACACTCCACACCCTTCAAAACTTTTACTCAAGATGACAAGCGGTTTTGCCCATTGTTCATGATAACGTTAAGAGAGTTGGACCAACCCAAGCTATAAAAAAGTAACAAATATCAATATTTAACGAATGAATTGGCAAAAATGATTCAAAATTACGATATATATATAGGCCCAGATATATACTAAATTGTCTGACCTATAAAACTGTCTGTTTGATCGGATCTGATGATTTGATTTTGAATTAAAACCGAAGTCCGTTATATTATGCGCAATTTGAACATCAACACCGTCACGGTCATTATGGACCACGCACCCAACAATTCCCGCGCAACACATTTGGCATTCATCTTGTCAGTTGTCACTCACAAGTTATGTCTAGCCCTAATAATATTATTTTATACACCTAATCGATAAATGAACATTAGACTAGACTAGTAGTATTGTTCCATTTATGCAATGGAAATGGATTGGCAAATATTTCAAACCCCGTTACGGCCATTGTCATTCAGAAGTGTGAGTATTTTGTATTCAACAAATTCTATTCCACCGTCGTGTCGTATTCAAAGCAAAGCAAAGCAAAGCATTTCCGTTATTAAAATCACATGAAAAAATGACAGGTTAAAATTTTATTAATGATTTAAACAGAGACAGACGGCTCAGATGCGACTAGTGTTAAATCTTACTAATTCACACTTTTTGTCATTGCACTTACTCGAAAATATTATGCAATCGAACCGAATTTAAAAACTGAGGCAGAAATCATTGCACAAGGAAATGTAAATATTTCTGGAAATATAAGCCATAGAATGGAGTTTTATATAACGATTGCGTAATTAAATCGTTATTTGGAAGCCTCAACCACCTGGTCAGCCGTAATGAACCGCAGCCGGTTCTTAAACTGTGGCATTAGTGGAAAATTTGATTGTATTTTTACGACTGTAGATCTACAGACAAAGCACCAGGGGTTGACGACGTCTCGTCATGTCATAAATTCCCAGGACGCAAAATGAAGGAACCGTCGGTCATATGTGGATGTAGAAATAACATAATCGAGCCACAAATGTGTTCACGCTCGGCCGCCAATTCCATTACTCCATTAATTATTATCACATTCATCTCTTCCTCACGATCTCCATCTTCACAACGATTAAAATATTAAATATTTCACAGGCAGGGAAGCCATGGAATGCCACACGGACAATTTACTCCCAAATTGGCTCCGAATAAAATTTCCACGAATTTCTTACGGAATATACAGAAAGTTCAAAAACCCAGTACGTACGTAGAATACCCGTCAAGTGAACTTATGACTGTGTTTTGTCTAAAGTCCAAATTCAAAATGGTACTAATCAGCGAGCTTTTTGTCATATCACCTTATCACCAGGAAACAAATGCGCAAATATTCGTTAATTTTTAATTCACACTTATGTAAGAAATCAATTTCCTATAGGAATTCAGAAATATATGCGATCAGGTAGCCTTACGGTTCATAAAGTTTTAATTTCGTGAATAAAAATAATTCTGAAATGGTTTGTATTTTACAATCCTAATCCAAAAACTCTTCTTATCCCTAACCACATATCTTAAAATTTGTAATTAACTAGTGACTGGGAGACAGATGTGGTTTTGAAACAAGTAAACCGAGCGACAGCAGAAAAAATGTCCCAAATTACATGAAAATGTCGCAAATGACTTGTTTACATTCTGTCGCATTCTGTGTTTTGCTGCACACTTCTATCCTAATTTCCTTTCTAATTGAGTATTGTATTGTGCATTGCATTGTGATGTACATAAATTTTAGAAACCATATTCAGTCCTATGCCGTGTGTACCGTGTTCGGCAGTTCGGCTTGGCTTCTGTATTGAAATTTCAACTATACTCCTTAATTGAATTTACAGAAGAAGAAACCCTGTGTTTCGGCTATCCCAAATGCGAAGAGATGAGGGAATCTCATGAAATGAACAAAGCACACGTATACACCTGAGATTCAGATTTTAACCTGGCTTTGGCTTAGCTTCAGCTCTAACTTCAATCCACTTACAAAAATCCTCAGTTTGCTCTTGGCTTTCAAAGAGTAAGGACGCTGTGTTGTGTGCCACGTTCATTTTACCTTTGTGTATCGTATTTGTGTTTACAGAGGTTCGGATTAAAATCGGTTCGGTTTATATACAACTACATATGCAAACTGCATGGTTAGTATAATTTTTTTTACTGTTATTTTATTTAGTCGTATTCCAGAAAATTAAAAAAAAAATAATTTAGGGAAATCACTATGATTTAATTTTCGATCAATTTAAATTTTATACATATTATTTAGCTCATGCTCATCAATGCATTATGAATTCTATATTTGAAAGGTAAATTTAGAATTTTAATCCTAAAATTGTGTTTTGGGATAACTTTCCGTTAATTTCCTTTTTTGTCATATGAGTTCTGTTTGTCATTTCATTTCATTATCCGAAAAAACGATTTGAATTAAAGAAATAATAAGAAAACCCAAGTTAGTCAAGGCAATTCATTGCTGTGTTAGTAGATTTATTTTTAAAACTGAATTTGACTTGATATTTGACTTGGCTTTTTGTTTTCCTTTCTGCATAGTTGAATAAATTTGACAAAATATTGTTACACAAGGACGGAAACTCGGTGTCGGTGACTGTGACAAAATGTGATATTTGCATAGGAATTAGTTCCTGTGTCCCAATATTCTATGCATACAGAATTCATGGGCGAAGGAAGTTAGAATACACAAAAGAAAGAAAGTGCAAAATTATTGAAGAGCTAATTCCACTAATTGCAGTCAAGATTTCGCTATTCTTAGCAGCTTCTGTGCTCCGTCCACTGTACTTTCTTCTAAATGGCTATCCCATGTCAAATAATATTTGACAAGCAAACTCACTCATTAATCATACACAGTACAGCATTGAATCTCAATTCCAAGTTTAAACCCAGTCTCAATTCTACTATGCATACGTTTTGTTTACACACTTTCAAATTCTTTGAATACTCAAGACCAAGATCATGAGCAAACTCCACATGAGGAAGAACAGACTAAAAGACAATTAATAAATAATCAATCATCGGCCTAACCTTGTAAAAATAAAAATATTTATTCGGTTAATTTGGCCAACGGTGCACAGGATTTTAAAGCCTTAGTTTATTTTTATATAGCCGAGCAATGAAAATATTTGCATACAAGATACGATGGATGTGGCATTGGGCATTTTCTTTCTTGTGCAATTATTTACTTTGCATTGCATTGCGTTGACTCACCGTGGCTATAGCTAACTGTTCATGAATGAACTTGCAGATTTTGTCAATGTTTGGATTGTAAATTCTTTTGTTTTTAGGTGAGAAATAATCTGGTTACGAGCACGAAAAGATTACGCCTTACCTTACCTGAGCCTGGAAGGATTTGACTGGCTGTGTCAGATTCAAAGCCAAAGTCAAAGTCAAACGCGACGCCACACACGACTAGGACCAAGACCAAGTCCAAGTCCAACTCATTTGCCTTGTTATCAACCGTAGTAGAAGTGAATGAGACAGAGAAAAAAACAATAGCCAAAATTCCCAAAGTGACTCGGTGAAAATTGCAATTATCCACTCATTGTTGTGAAATAATTGTAAATTCTAAACTCTTAACGTTGATGGACAACCGTTCAGTGGGATTTTTTGTGTGTGTGATTAAAAAAACCAAGTCAGTGTGTTGTTTTGTGTTGTGGACGACGAAACTTAATACGTAATCGGAATTTGGATTTTTTTTCTCGGTGGACTACACGAACATGAGACAACTCGTCGTCTTTTGAGGACGGGACTCAATATAAAAAAATCTCATCAAGACTAAATTGATAAATCGCTAAAACACTAAAGATGAGTTGTACGGTGAATAGCAATAGCCGATTGGAGAGATGTTACGCGAGTCCAACGGGGGCAAATAATACGAGCAGCAATGGTGGCTACGAATTCCCAAGAGGTCCACCACCAAAATTACCGGCCAGGGCTCCAATTATTTATGGCAGCATTAAGGCCCCACCTTCAGTTCCAGAAACTCTTGGAAATCTTCCGGTGCCATTGCCAATGCCAAAGCCTATGCAAATCATTGGAGGACCATTAGGCCAAGGACATTTGGAACCAGCGACTTGGTCTCATGGAACTTCAATTAATCAATATTTGGACACAAAATCATCTTCCTTGTTGGATAGCCATGACAGGTCAGTGCAAACTTTACTTATTTTCAAATTTCAACACTAAATTCTGCTGTGGTCAGAATTTTGATATAAGGGATGGCATGGTAGAAAAAATATTGCCACACGGAAATATTGGTCGTGTCGTTAAATCTCCAGCTGAGATTTTATTTACTTTTCTCTCACCTCACCGCAGTTTCAAAAAATCTCAACAATTAAGAATAAGGATTTGGGAGAATCTCATCACTCTCAGACCTTTTGTATTTTATTTGAGGTTCCTATCCTAAAATATTCTCATAGGCTCATGTCACGGCACAGCAGGAGTTTAAAAAAATTTAGCACAAGCTGAAAACAAGTTGGCGTTGGCTGGCATGACTTGGCTGGCTCGGCTTGCTTCTTGATTTTTCCATTGTCCACATTTTAAATACAAAAGTAAACAAAGGCTTTGATTTTTTTACGTATATTTATTTGGTCGTCTCTCATCATCATGCGACTCTGGTCAAATACAACACGCAGTGCATGATCTACAAAGGGTTGAAATTTGAATGTAATAAACAAATAATAAAAAAAACGAAACAACCCTGGTTCCTTTTTGTCGTGTATCAAATTTTATTATTCTGAAACTTAAGTTTTGACTTTCCATGTTTGACTCTTTTATGACATGATGTCCCCGTCTCCGTCTTTGCCTATGAAGGGACGAGTTTCTTATTACAATTCCCAAAGAAAGAAAGGGAAAATAAGGATTGAGCTAGCTTAAGCTTGGGTTGAGGACGAGGAAACAAGAGATTGTAAAATATAAAACTAGCTAACTCAACTTTAACTTTCCCTTCAGCTCTCAACGTTGAATGACATAAAAAATAAGGTTTCAATTTCTTTAAAATAAATTTGGGCATAATTCTCACAAGGATGGAGCATCTCATTGCTAATTACGTGTGTTGAATGAACTCGCCATAAAATTAATATGTGTTGTGCGTGAAAGTCCAAAATTAGCAAACTTTTTATGTAACTACTTCGTCAATACGTAAAAATTAGTAGGAAATTCTAAGAAAACTGTAATCACGACTCACTAAAAATCTCCCTTGTGAGAAAAACTCTTTGGGAATTTTTCCATCCAAGCCATGTACTTAATTTTTGAACCCGGAGACAGGAGCTAGGCAAGGTGAAATCGAGAATGTTTATGACTCTGGCTCCGGTTCCACCTGAGATCTGAGAATGGAAATTGCGGTCAAGGCAACGTAGGGAGAGTAAAAGTGCTCGAGGGGTGAAGACTTACAAATTAGGCAATTTGAACTCAGGTCCGGGTCCTCTACGCACTACACTTACGCACAAATAAAATAACCTTCATAGGCTTAGGTCCAATATGTATGCATCATCCCAGGTAAAAAGTCATTTGGTAGAAAAAAATTGAAAAATTTCAATTGCATATAAAAAAAATGAGAAGAGAAACATGCGTTGGGGAAGTGATTGGATTTAATTAGGAATTACACATGATTCTAATCTTTCATTACTTCATCCTGTAATGTATGTAGTTCTCGGAGTATAATTTAGAATTGAGCAATCCTTGCGAATCATCCTAATTAGAATCGCAGCATCATAGAACTAAAGCCAAAGTCAGTTACTAACAATGATAGACTTTTTGATTACAACAATTAAATATAAACTCAACATGTAAGTACGTAAGTACCCAAGTTGGGGTTCCATAACCTGAACAACAGAAAGACACGATTAGAATTTTAACAAGTACAAACGACAGCAACAGCGTAGAGAAATAACTAACTCGTATTTGAGCTAAAGGTGTTCAAATCCGTCATATCAATTCACTTGTCTTCACTTAATTCTATTCTATTGTCACGTTGACTCGACGGACGGCAACAATTGAACCTAGGCAAAGTCAAATTAGCCCTACAGTATTACGGCCGACTGGCCGGACAGACGGAATAGAAATGCAAAATGTATGGGAATTTTTATGTCGCCTTTGCGTGTTCTGTTCGGTCGTCGGATCCTAACCTGTAAAGATAAGAAAGTGAAATTTTGAACCAATTGACGAGACGACGACAAGTGTCAACTGTCTACTTGGGAATAATAAATGACAAATGACTCGACTTTCTACAAGTTCCTACTAGGACAGGATAGGTTAACAGGAAATTCTTCGGCGGATATGATTTTCTTAAAAATCGGAAGAAGAGTGATTCATATTTTTTTCATTAGTTTATTACGCAATGCAATATGTAATAGAATTTATTGCTATGCAATGCATTAACCCTTCCAACCTCTAATAACATTTTGCTTGTACGTTCACCCCCATGTTATTTTTTACTCTTGATCTTGAGATGACAGAATAATAGCAAGTGCTTTAGACTAGACACGAGGGTGGGGGTGTCTCAATATATGTATACAAATTCATCATAGTCTTTTACATTTGAGTATTTACTTGAGGTAGTACGTACACTGTACGTAAAATTCCGGATGTGCTGAGATTAGCGGTTTTGATCTTCCTTAGGAACTTGGCTGCTGCTGTGGATCTACTTTTTATAGCCCTAGTAGCACTAGCACTCACTGGGGTGGGATGAAAGGGAAATTGCTAACTAAGGAACGAACTCTTTTTTGGCTGACATTGGAAGTAATAGAATAATGGGATTTGATTGCTTGGGTGCATTTTGTCATTGTTGTTTGTCATTACCTCCTCTCATCATTCAAAATAAAAATAACCCGTTCGAGTTGGAAGGTGGAGGATAACCCTCACCGCACTTTCAATCCAATGGAAACACAGTTTAGTTCAGGTGTAATGTAAATAAAAAAGACGACAGGCCGGCATTAGCATAGGAATTTTTTGCACTCGTATTTGAACGAGAATAAGTTAAATAAATGGTGAGAGTGTTAGGTTTTCTAACAAAAATCATGCTGACTTGGCTGGTTGAACCTAGGAGCTATACATTGCAAAAAGTCCTGTTAACTCAAGTCAAAGAAACCATGGTCACTCCAATCGTGTAATAAATAAAATTTTCAAGACACATGGTTTCCGTTCTGTAAATTTACTATGGTTGAATTTTCCATCATTTAGAAAGAAATCGATCATTTTTATACTGTTTACCCCCGGACATAAATTTTTCTCCAGAATAAACTCCATATAAATTAGTTTAGTTGATTAATTAATTTTAAAATCTACTGTGACGAAGGAATTACGAAGCACGGATGGATTATATAATTCGTCAAAAGGATTTTCATACGGTATTTTCATCTCTACGGTTTAAAATTCACCGAGGCTAAATTAATAAGAACAAAAGAAAAAGCAGATTCATTCCTGGGCTGCTGGCTGATGTACAGCTGTACAGCTCGGGGGCAAGCATGCAGTATGACCATTGCAATCTAAAATTAATTAATGAAATTATGGATTTGGGATTTGGCAATGGGGTTTATTGTTTCAAGTTTTAATAGTGTTACATCCTAACGTCGTCGTCCCTGTCCCACTCGTTCGTGTACCGATGACACCCATAAAACTTTTTTTGAATAACAACGTGTGACTGACGGACGGGATGAACAAAACCATCCATGACTTGACTTGGTCCTCCGAAAGATGAGCAAGCAAGGCAGCAAAGTCCCGCTAGCTCGTAGCTTAACTATTTACTACATCTCATCAACAACGTCTTTGTGTCATACGCACTACTGCGAAACCACTGCTGGGCTTTTATTATTATTATTTCTACGACTGCTTTTGCATTAGCCCAGCCCAACCTTCAACAATGCAATTGCAATGCTAAGAAGAAGATGAACAGTTGACACTTTTTTTTTCTTCAAGTTTGCGTTTGGGATGAGTGCGGATGAGGATGTGAGGGAAGATTAGGATAACTCGGATGGAATGGACCTAAAACTAAATTAGTCGTTTGTGCGAATTCTGAGTGAAAACAAGAATTCGGGTGTGGGAGCTTCTTTAAAGTTTTTGTAGTTGAATTTTTTAGAAAGTGTGTGATGTGACTGTAGGTTTTCTTGAAAACAGAAACAAATTAAGTAAAATTTATTCCTGAAGTGAAAAAAATTTCTCCAGCGTCAGAGCTGCAATGAAATTCGGGAATTTCCCGGACATTTGTTTGTGACGTGTAGGAATTTTGGATTTTTCAAGATGACATTCCAGCAATACACGTAAATTAATTAGTGTAAACTTATTAATAACTTAAATTCACAGTACAATTAGAATTTAAAAAAAAAACAGACATTTATAGGTAATTTTATGGCAAGTTTCTTACCCTATTATTATATTACTTAAAATTTGTTGGTGTCTCTAGATTGAAGACATTCAAAAAGTATCGGTTTTGACTTAATTCATTAATTATTGCAACACCTGTTCTATCTGGACAACAATATTTTCGCATATTCACATCATTGTGTTAATTCCAGTCAGAGTTCATTTCTAAATGCTTTAGAATTTCACCTCGATACTAGGATTCGTAATTCTGTAAACAAATTATTTACATTTATCATTTGGGCACATAACCCGTGCCTACGCCTTGAGGATATTGTCAGATGATACGCTAGGCAAACAGCAGCTGTCCACACTTTGCGAATCTGTCTTTCAAATTAATCCTCTTTTTTAAAATATGTGGCCGTCAGAATTACATAAGGAATCACATTGTTGATTCGCATTGTCATGTAAGATTTAACCGGTAGACCGACCGCGAGGATTATTTCCATTGGGATGCGGTGAATTGATAAAAATCTTTAAGAAAATTTCCCACACTTCCCAAATATGATGGAATGGGTTACGTTTGAGAATCTGTATGACTCTTTGTCATTTTCTTTAAAGACGCTGAGTACTGTCACTGTGGTGTGGTACATCACATTAGATTTGTGGTCGGATTTATTTTACAAGCACAACATAGCAATGCTTAAGGATGTTTGATGCTTATTGTTGTGCAAGAATGGAGCCACAGTTATAAACAATGATTGATTACCCAAGCTCAGCTCCTGCTGAAGCATCTACTAAAATTCCTCGTGATACGTATAGCATGGCATGGCATGGCATGGCAGCGAACGGTGAATTAAATTATTAGTAAAATAAATTATAACTCAAGAGGAAATGCAGGGGCAGGGACATGAAAAGGAAAAAAAATTGTGTTGCATTGGAATTAAAAAGTATACGTACGTACGTGGGGTGATAGTGAACCTGTCTGTGGGCCTTGAACCTCCACTTGCACTTGCACTTGAGACAATAAATAACCAGATAAATAAATTCTTCTCAGTCAGTGCAAGAGTGCAAGTGCAAGTGCAACTAGAAATTGTGACTAGTAAAATTTAATATAATTTTATGATTGTTAGATTCAAACCCGAGAAGCTTCAGAGACGCCCAGTGCAAAAGATGAAATGGAGTCAATCCAGATGGTCCCGTTCATTGGCTGGAGATTTATTTTCTTGCAGTCATCCTTCAGCCCTTACCAATGGGGCTATATCCACAAATGGATACCCTAATAACTTTGCCCCAATTCAAATCCCAAATCTTCCCTTGGAGTCTGAGTCTAGAGTATCTTCAATGACGATTGCAGATGTTAGCCCTAGGATTGCTGTTAAAAAGGTAATTAAAAAAAACAAAATCCCAATTCATTAAACGAGGTCATTTCGCATATCCCATATCGGATGACTTGAATATACGTATAATGCATGACTGACTACACATTTTGAATGAACAATTTAGTATCACATTCGTGACTCCCTTTGTCTATTTTTGTATGTGCGCAGGAAGATATATTTCATTCCAAGCAGAAGTGATAAAATAACAATAAAAATGTGACAGGCAGCAAAATTTCAGGGTTATGACCAATGAAATTTCATTTAAAAGAACGTGCAAATTGGAAAAGTCAGTGATTGCTTGGCTTACGCAGTTAGTTTGGTGTTGGTCCGCCGGTGGTCGAACAGCTAAGAATTGAATTGTATATTCATCCTATTGAATAAAAAAAAGTGTCAGTGCCAATGCCAAAACATTGCAACTTTTGTCCCTGACTGACAAGTGACACTTTTTTAACTTGACAACTTTCTTGTTAGCAGCAGTTAGAAATTAAGAGCATGTAAGCAAGTTGAAAAAGAAATCAAGTACAAGCACATGTGGTTAATTCGGGGATTGCATAGTAATTGCAATCTGCTTGCTGCTGCTCCTTTTATTCATCTTCTTCTTGTGGGAGGCCACGTGAGTTGGCATAATTAGTGTTAAAAACAAAAAAGAAAAGCAACGGACTTCCTGATTGCACCCTGGCGGGTCACATACCCGTCTGTCCTGCATTAATTACTTGGGATTTAGGAGTAAAAGTTTTTTGTCCGTGTTTACATGTGTGGTCCATGTTTGTGCACTCATTAACAAAACTGGTGTTGATTTTTGTTCTTTGATTCAGGTCCTTCTTCTCTATGAACATGCACAGTATAGAGAAGCTGCAAGTTTTATTCATCGTATCAGTGTGGGAACATTTCGGATCATTTTGAGAGAATTGCCCATGGATATTTTTGTGGAGGCTATGCCGCATTCACTACCAATCATTGAAGCTCTCTTCGCCAAGGTAATTCAATGCAATGGACCAAGTATCAAATTTTTATAAAAGTAGTTTCAAAAACTTGATATATTTTCAGGTATTCACATCTGATGGACCCAATGTGAGTCTTGCACCTCTTCGCCCAGATTCTGTTGTTATGCACATGGTCAAGTTTTTTGCCAGGGAAGAAATGGTGAGTCAATTCAATCTTGAATTCAGCATTTTTGCATGTTTCTAAGAATTTGGTGCAGCAACAGTAGGCTAAACATGACTAGGACTAAGTTTAGCATTACGTTAGCTAGGAATGAAATGAAATGATTATCACACAGGATAGGGAAGGAATTACTGTAACATGGGATAACAACAACAGCCGCCACATGTAATTTACTAGTTTTGTTCGTTTATTGTCATCATGATGTGATGATGTGTGGCACCCTCCCGACATTACATTGTAAACCTTGCGGTAATTTAAAATAAAAAATTGAGTGTACTGTTGTTCCATTGTAGCTGCTAGTGCGGTGCGGTGCAGATTATAAAATGCTGTAACAGTTGTTAAAATAAAATAACAAGACAGATTAAGTTCCGCTTAGCTCATTGCTGGCTATGCTGCTGTGTTAGGGTTTTGATGACAATCTATCAGACTGGAAGGGAATGCAAAATGGAACACCCGGGCCTAAGAATTATTATTAACATTAAGGTGACCGTTGTGTTGTACAGATTCGGATCATGATCAGTTAGTTTTTATTTGATCCAGAGCCAAAGCCAAGAGAACTTTCTCACCATCGCTGCTTAGGAATTTAATTTATTATGTAATTTAGCATGTTGGCTCCTCAAATTTATAATTCTGGTTCCATGTGAAAAAAAATTCGCAAATGCACCTTGCTGTGTTAGAATTGGTACAGGTTAACGTTCTTTTGGCAAGGATTACAACACATAACAGATGTTGGGTCGCTGATTACACAGAAGTAAAAAAAACTGCGAATGAAAATAAAACTGGTTTAACCACCTGACTTGACTAGGTTTACACGCCCGGCCCAATCGTTAAGTTAAGTAAGTGAATGAAAAACTAAGGAAGAGAAAATAATTAGGTAGAGGATTTCTTTTCTCCCAAATGTCTTCTTTTTTTATTTTATTTGACTGAACTGAACAACAATTAACTTAGCTGTAAAGCCAGGCTCTAGCTTGGCTCGTTTGCACTACCACTATGCAATTTCATTTTCATCAATTTTGTCGAGAGTTTAATGATGCTGATTAAAGAAAATACATACATACATGCCTGTAATCCCTAACTTGATTTTCAGACAAGAAATCGGAAAGAAGCTTTGGGTACTTTTACATCTGGGTGTAAGAAAATCCTTCACGTGATTGTTCTTGCTGAGCCAAAAATCATGCGAACACTTTTGCTGAGAAGAAAAGCTCTGGACAAAGCAGTTGAAGGGATGGGTCAACATGGATTGGTTGGAACGACTGATGAATCCTTGCTTCCATTGCATGATGCTCTCAAATTGGAATTTCGTCGCGTCGTTGATACTTATAAAGGAGCATTGCAAAAATTAGAGGATTTGGCTCTGAGTAATCGAAACAATCCAAAATCAGTGGCTCATGGCCCAGCACCTATTCAAGCCTCTCATCAACGTCAACTCTCACTTAGGTATTATTACGTACTGTCAACTTTGACCTCAGGGTCCAAAGGGTCATCATTAGGTTTCACTCTCTCTGTAATTAAGACGCATAGCAAATGTCAAAGTATTATTTTGAAGGATTATTCTTGCATTTGCACGTGAGGGGTTGAATTCATTGACTGACAGTTTAGAATAAATTGATTTGACCTTTCCTGTCTTCCCCGACCACAATTTCTCACCCTCTGCCCTCTCTACCTGTCAAAACCCAGGCCAGCCTAGACGGAATGACTAACCAGAGTCTTACCACAATCCTTTTTTTTTTGTTTTACCATGAAGAAGAGCTTAACTAAGCTAAGCCCAAGCCCAATGTACTATCACTAGCCAGCGCGACGAATTTACCCCCAGTTGCTATTTGTCCTCCATATGTCTGTAGTTTTAACAAAGATTGATTTTTAAACATGAATCATTTTCATCAGTATAATTAACTTGGCTTGGCTCTTTTCAGAATTAAAAAAAGAAAGGAAAAAATTAATGAGATTTTTCCTTTCCATCTGTAGGGCTGAAGAAATTCAAGACCGGCTAATTAAAAACAAATCTTTACTAAACGTCGTGGAGCCAACGTTGGATAATCATTGTCTGGACATTTTGCTTGGGATTCTTCAACGAAGGATTGAGTGTGACAAAGATGCACTTTTTCAATTTACACAATTACGCAAAGAAGCTGGAGACATTACGGCTGAGTCCATCGTGGCTCCATTACTCATGCGCTACTCCAGAGGATGTAAACAGGTACGTAGAAGTTTTAAATTTAATAGCTAATGCAGTCTATTAGGTCATAAATTCATAGGTTAATTCAATGCGTGAGTTAATTCTTAAGGTTAAAAAGCTTTCAAAATTGCTATATGCGTGTCTCGTGTAAAATTCGGAATACAAGTGAAGCTATTCAAATAAATAAAAATGAATGACAATGCCAAATTGCATTAGCGATTGGAAATTGGGACATTAGGTTGGGAGTGGCAGCATATCATCTCAAAATAGAGCCGCAGCAGATTAGAATTTCAAAATTTATTACATAATTTGATTGCGATATGAAAAAGCAAAGCAAAACCAATGAATTTTTGAGTGACACGAGAGTGAACGTTAGTCTCAGTCACTTCTGTACAGCACTGTGGTTTGGTTCGGCTTGGCCACACCACATGATAAAATTTGTCATTGTTAAGTCGTTCCAGTTGAAGGGTTGAATTCAATAGATTGAACTGCACATTGGATAGGATTATAATTTAATCTTTAATTTGGATGGATGTCTTACGTACATACGTATTGCATGCCTAGGCAAGGATTTAAATTTTAATCCATCTATATTAACATTAGTCAATCCTGCTGCGTATTTATTTAATTAACACATCTGAGCTGGATTTCAATATTTTTAACAAAGATTCCACAGTGACAGTGGCTGTGTTGGGATTTTTATTATACGTAGAGTTAGTTATATTTTAAAATTTTCTTGGTTTGCCCACATAAATAAATTCAACCCTTCCGTCCGTCCGTCGTCGTCGGAATCGGAATAGTACTATGTAACTCCTTAATTGACATGAAAGGATTTCTATTGTCAAAAACTTCTCATGCGTTCTCCACAGAGTAAAATCATCCAACCACTTCATGGTTATTCTTAGAAATTCCAAACAAAAGTGGATTAGAATTGGAAGAAAGTTTTGGGCAAAGAACTCGCATTGCTATTGCAATTTCGTTTCACGGCGTATCAATTGTAAATCAAACCCACATCTCAATACAACATGTTAAAGCATATCCTCCATAAAAAATTCAACCCAAAATTATACGTTGCATTTTTATCAAAATAAAATTTAAATTTTCATTTATACCTTCGCAGTATTTCCGGTTCCGGTCTCCTGGTCCAATTTGAAATTCAAAATTCAATCAAGTGATGAAATAATTTTGATATTTTGGAATGACAAGAATCATAAACAAATTTTTTTTCGAAGCCCATCAGTACGAAAAATGTAGTTTTGAGTACATACTCGTATGTGTCCGTTAGTTTTTACTTAGAAAGCAACAGCAGTGGCAGATGCAGAGATCCACTACCCGTGGTCCGTGGGATGATAATTTCCGTTCTTTTGAAATCTTTGTACTTCCACGACGACAAGGACAAGGACTACTTCATGCGTATCCCTGCTACACTAATGATAATGGCAATAATCATAATAATAAAAATCCGCAACTGCATGCATGTATAATTGTACTAGTGGAATTCGCACAGACATATGCGTGCCTACATAAATTTCACACTTGTTCGTCATTCGCATAGGCATGCCATGGCATAACGCATAACACATACGCAAAATAAACACAGAGTGCGAAATCCGGGTAAATGACACGAGAGATTTTAAATTGTACACACGACTTGGTCCTACTCCAACTAATGTACGTACGTGCATCTGCTCTGCCTTGAGAACTGACTAATTAGCACACAATGTAATTTGCATAGTATCATGTAGTAGATTCTAAATTTACGTGCAACAGTCAGCAGTGCATGCAATATTTGGACATTTTCCAACATTCTTAAAAATTTCATGATTTTGATTACAATTTTGACCTACTAGCTCAATATTTTTTGTACTGTATTACGGAAGAGGAATCATTTCATGGTTGAGAATAGTTTTTAATTTTAATAATATGATGAGAGTCCATTATTGGGTTGATTGTTGGTGTATGCAAGCAATGCAAAGGAGATGCTCCCTGCAAAGCAAAGCAAAGCAAAGCAAAGCACATTATTATTCCCAGAAGTCATCAACGTCAATTGTAGAAGACCGAAGAAGAGCTTCTGGCCTGGGACTACTGTACTGACTGACTCACTCATTTGGATCAAATCAAGTGTTGGAAAAAGAAGAAGAAGGCTTTAAGCTAAATATCCTCTCCTCATCATCATTTTCACTTATTACAGTTACAGTTATTTAAACAGTCAAAGTCGAATGACATGACCCAATTTTTTTCAAAAATGAACCACATTCTTCTCTGTAATAATAAAAATGCAGAAGTTTTATAAGCCTTGTTACATTTTGCTTGTATTATTCTAAACACAACCAGGGTATTTAGTGTTATTAGCTCGGCTTAAAAATATTCTCACGGAGGAACAATGTGTGCTTGAAATTTCCACGAACCTTTTTAAGTCGATTCCGAATTCAATAGTAATTTTGAAAAAATTAAGCTACCTACTCCCGTCCTGTGTATCGTGTGGAATTCACATTTGTACCATGTAGCAAGCTCCACCCTATAATTTGTCATGAATAATCATAATCATAATGAGTTTCTCAGCAGGAATCACATCACGGGCATAAAACTCAGCTGACTTGTGATTACTGTAATCAAAATTACTCAAGAAGAAGTAGGAACAAAACAGAACAGAAAAGAGTCAGAATCAGAATCAAGCAAGATTTTCAAAATAAAACTCAGTCAGTCAGTCAGGATTTACGAGGACACGAGTCTGTAATTATTTTTTGATTAGTTTGTACTCTTCTTGACTTGAGTACAAGTGGAATAGGAAATTAGTTTAATTTCGACATAACCAACCGGCGCTACCAGCTAATTTCGCCAGTGGCACGGCACATGGTAAATCCAAGACATTGCACTGACTAAAACTCCGTTTCGCCTACGATAATGATTGAGAAACACTTGATTTGTTTGCTGTAAACAAATTAAATTCAAATTGAGCAAATCGTGCTTTGCTTTACTCGTGCTCATTGATTATGCACTGCACATTGCATTAGATTCACCTGTACAAGTACAAAGGACAATATGATTAATTTGTAATTTTTCATACAAGTTTAAATTAGTTGGCTGCACTACACTGCCCAAGAAGGAAGAATCGATTAATTTCTATCCTCAGGTAATTAATTTAGTGTAACTCGCAGATCAAGTTAGTTGAAGCAATTCATTTTCAACGCATCGATCGATGTGTGTGGTCTGCTCATAAAATCAATCCTTGGCAAAGTGTACGGACTAGTCTAGAAACTAACTATTCTACTTCTACTTTCTCCCTTCTTTCTTCATAAGGGATATTAGTTGAATGTAGGGCTTTTTAGGTCGAAGAATTACAGAATAGTCAAAAACTTTCTTCAAAATTTTGTCAATTTTAACACATTTACTAAGTCAAGTTCAAGAAGTACTAAAAATTAACAATGAGCATTCCACTATCTTCTTTGCGTAGCAAAATTTTTTCAACCAGGTAGTAAAAAGTTTAAAACTTCATTTTCATTTTTCACAAGGAAGCAAGACATGTTTTTCTGCACTGCCGCTGCCTTAAGAATGTGAATTAGTTTATAATTGGTGAAAGAGTCTGTCGTCTTTTGGCCATAATTAAAATATCTCTGCTAATTAAGGCTACTAATGCGTCGAAATATGACAGTACGGTGTTTCTAACCCGCGAGCCTTATGGTAGTCGTAGCGGCAATTGCTTCAGCATTTGGATCACGACGACGACGATCNTAATTAAGGCTACTAATGCGTCGAAATATGACAGTACGGTGTTTCTAACCCGCGAGCCTTATGGTAGTCGTAGCGGCAATTGCTTCAGCATTTGGATCACGACGACGACGATCGTAGCTTAAATTAGTGAAAACAAAGGGAAGCATAGCGTTATGTGCGATTGCACAGGGAAGGGATGTACATTTATTTGTATTACACTGAAACTGAATGGGCTGGCAGGGCCTCGCCCCTTCCATCAAAACAAATTTGCCCCGACGTGGCTCTGTTGTCGTTGTCGTGACAATGAGTCATCATTCGAATTTGACAATCAAGATACACCACAATACAATACAATACAATACAGTACATGGGAAGGCAGGTAGGATTTGGATGATCTTAATGATGATGATGATGATGTAATGCAGATGAGGCTGAGGAAATGAATGTCTTCATCTTATTCTTGGGGTTTGCTATCCCAATCCTAATTCCTTTTTTACTTCATGCCTTGAGAGAGCAAGGCTGACGAAAGACCCAATTTCAATTGAATCGATTGTTATGAAGTCCTGGTCATTCTAAACCCAGATTTTTATAATGAAGGAAGAAATATATTCTAATTTCTAAATTTACCAACTCATACACAGGCGGAAAATACATTTAGGTTCATATTATGACAGATTAAAAGTTTACTGTTTTATTCGTATTTTCTACAGATATTGGAAATGATGAGAGAAGTTGCTCTAGAAGTTGGTGGAAGCTTGGAAGACTATGAAGACGATTCCAGTGATCTTTCTGGCTATCACTCTGATTCAGATTCTGCCATCATGACTTCAGGAAATTCACCTTATGTCTCACCAAGAGCTCGCTACAATTTTATCAGCCGCTCAGGTAATTAATTTCAGTCAGGTTTAATTTTCATTACGAAAGTAAACAAACCGGGTATGAAGGAATCTAGCATAGGAAGCCATTTAAAGGAAAGGAAATTAAATTATTGAGTCAAGTTGTTTAGTCAATGATGAATAACGACAAGGGAACGCCCAATGGCGAAGAACAATGGGGGCTGGCTAGCTCGTCTGGTCTGATCAAACGTAGATTTTAACCAGGTTCAAATTACAGTTGACCCATCCCCCTATTATTTCATTTTCCGATTGAATTTTGATTGAGAAGGAAAAAACCAAAATAGTAATTAGTGGATGTTGAGCTAACCGAAGAAGGAAGTTCATCTCACGATGAGTTTTGAACTGATCAGGGCCAAGAAATCAAAAGGTTGTTGATGATCGTCGTGCAGAGATCACAGAAAGAAAAAGTTAGGAGATAGACCAAATGAAATGAGATGAAAAACCGAACAGCTCAAGATTAAAAGTGAAAATCACGGCGAAAAAGGAAATGAAGAGTACACACGAAAGAATTAAGAGAAATTCTGTTGATGATGATCCACTGGAGGATCTCGTGCTGTGGTCAAACAATTTTCATTTGACAGAAACCAGAATTTAAAAAAAAATTGGAAAACAGGAAGTATTTTAAAATTATTCTACGTATTTGTGCACCTGGCTAACCCGTATCGTATAATTCTGGGTGTAGGTTTCAAGACCTCATAATTTTTTGAACCCTTCATCCTTGATTATTATGGTTTGAATTTGAATTGATTGCAGTGAGATCCAAAGCAATTATTCGCCCATCTCTTCTGAGTTCATCCGGAGTGAGCAGTTCAGACTCAAGATCCGGTTCTTCCGGGTCCACAAGGAATCCAACTGATTTTTCACATCCAACAACTGTTTCAAACACACCAACGAGACCTCGTCATGTTAAAATGAAAAATCAACTCTACAAAAACAACTCTTTGGGTAAGTCTGTCTTGTCAGTTAACAACCAGCAGATTTTGCAATTGCAATATTTGCTCAACCCAAGAATTTTGATTGATCAGTGATGATTTATGATAACAGGGTGATTAAATTAATTATTATCTTCATATTAAACCTAGTCTAGGCAGTTGGTTTAATTAACAGTTATCCAACATCACAGGCATGAGAATTAAATCATAGCCATAGCCCTGCAATAGTTAGAAAACGAAAATGATTTCAATTTAAGAAACATGGGCATCTTATGTCCAACTCCCACGTGACATTTTATTTATTATTGAATTTTCATTCTCAATTTCACTGCGTCTTCGTACAATGGCCCTTGATTCGAGAGAGTCCTCTCAAATTCCATTTAAAAAATGAAATTGATTATGGAGTTCCTAATTTGATGGGTGGGCCTGTGCTTGTGATCTGCTCATCCAGTTGACTGGATGAATACAAAATCAAATCAAATCCTTAGACTAAACTTGGATTGAAATATATGGACGTGTGGAATGCAAATGACTAGTATATAAGAACCACTACGCTCGCTAATTGTAAACTTTCGTTATGGGATAGCATTGTGGTGTACGTGTTAATTTGAGAATTTGACTGACTGACTGACTCGAATCCTTGATGATGTACAAATGCACAATCCAAATGCATAATGCACATGAAGAAAAGAAAACATTTTATTCATTAATTATTCACATAGTAAACGACACACACGTTATTTGCACTATTATTTACAGATCCTTGATGAGAGCAAGAGAAATTCTGACTTGCGGCGGCTGAATGCTTTGGATTTAATATAGATTTCAAAGTAGAACGAGCGAACATTAGAGAAAGAGATGATTAAGACAAGGATTTTGACAAAGTGCTGTGCTGTGCTAATCAGACGGTTGAGCACATACAGACCGGTAAAGCCAAGCCAAATTAAGTCATAAACGTTGATTAGGAGAAAAGGAATGTGCACCCACGTAATGTACTAGTGCTATCAAATCTTATCATCTCAAAATCACTTTAATTGCTCTAATCTTCAGCTGCTTCTGCCCATATTCTGAGCTAGGCTGGGCGTTGGAGAAATTCACTTGATGAGATGTGGGTGCATCCCATAGCTTTTTCAACGTGTTGTCGCTGTGTTTAAATTTAGGCACAATCAAGGAAAGTTAAAATTAATTTATCAAAAACTTGGATCAACATTTCTAATTTCACAGCAGAGCAGAATCTGCATTGTCTTAAGAAATAATATTATGAAAGTGAATTGAGACGCACAGGCACAATGTTAATTAGTCTCTAAATTTCTAAACGAGGAACTTTGGCCACAAAAGGCAAACGTTGTCATTTTTTTATTCATTCATGGCTGTTAAGCCAAGCTAAATCTCTAATTTAAAAAAAAAGCTGAGAGCAGAATATTTTAGTGCCCGAGATTTTGCCGGCGGACGACTGTGTAAAAATACTAGAGCGGAAATACTGCATTGGATTTGTTGAGTGACTAGTATTGTATTCTTGCCCACTAGAGCATCACCAACAAGGATTCTTATTTCTATTTCCATTTGAATATGAATGATGATAAATGGGGGGATCCATTGTATTAGAGAAATTCTTCTTGTCATACAAATGAGATGAGCGAATAAAAATGACAGTCCAGCTAGCTGAGATGACTGATATTAATAATGACTCAGGATTTTTTTTATTCATATCAATGGAGAGGGTAAACAGGATGGCTGGCCATTTTACTTTACTAAAAATAGGCAAATGCAAAGTTTTCTATAAACGGTGAAATGAAAAATTCAAATTGGAACTAACAGAGTGTGAAAATATCGGTAGCGAATACTATTAGAGATTTTATAGCCATCCCTGGAACATTTTTATGACTGATTGACATGTTGTAAGTAAATTAATATGACACTTGGATTTGGCTACTTCCGGATTCTTACATGATTTTGCCTTTCGAGTTTGAACGTCCAACTAATCTCGGGGAAAATCCTTATTAGAGCCTTTATTAATGCAAAAAATTCTCACACAAGGCAAAGGCAAAGAACTCAATTCAAGTTTTCTGGTTTATAACAAAAGTGTAAGTAGTTTCAGAGCCAAGCCAAGCCGGTATTTTATACTACTTCCGCTCATTGTTTTTACCCTAGGACTAGGACCAAACCAAAGCAAATTCAATGTACTCAGATTCGCAATTGTCTTGTCTTGTCTTGTCTCGTCACTTGGCTTAGCTCGTACATGAAATGTTCAAGTAAAGCCGGTTTTAGTCGGAACAAGAAAAAATGATGAGCAACAAAAAAAATTAATCAAAGACCGAGCAAAAGAAATCAAGTGTGAGAAGAGGAAATGAGTTTGGATTCAAGTCGAATGTCAT
Organism: Thalassaphorura encarpata; assembly: GCA_009869925.1. NCBI lineage: Eukaryota > Metazoa > Arthropoda > Collembola > Poduromorpha > Onychiuridae > Thalassaphorura > Thalassaphorura encarpata. The sequence continues at coordinate 21,546 of WJEZ01000630.1, forward strand.
AATCCACTTAACATGTCGTGCAGCGTGCAGTGCCTTGGCCGTGTGATTTAACACTTGCATTTCCTTTTGAACAACTACGTCTTCGTGTAAAACAACAATTCAATCACGTAGACTTACTAAGTCCTAGTAAATTTCTTGTCATAGTTCTTACCAAAATTATTAAATTTTTGATGAATTTTGGATAGAAAAAGGAAAGTGTCAAAAATAATAGCGTACAGAAGAATTTTGAGAAAAGAATGCTTTGCACATTGCATGCTCATATGTAATAAAATTATTGATGTGAAAAAAATTCTCAGGAGTTGAATGTCTTCTTGAATTTTTATTCCCACGAATTTATACACTTGAATTATGTCTTATTTATGCATTCCAACCATTTGGCATATAGCATGCAATTTAAAATTTTACGAATTATAATTTGACCTCATACGTATTTCAGTATCGACCTCATCCTCTGGAGGAAGTGAATCTGGAGAAAGTGTTCGAGGAGAAGAATTTCGCTCAGAGCCTTCCGTAGGAGGAGGAGAACTTGGTTGTGTTGATTGTGTGACGGTTGTTTCTGTCCCAGATAATCAGGTCATTGCACAAGGGGTCAATCATCGCTGCGGGATTCAACAACAGCAGCAGCAGCAGCAATCTACCAAATTTCAAACTGGAGCTGCCATCGTGAGAGACAGCAATGAGCGTTTAATTTCTGAACTGAGGGCAGAGATCAATCAACTTCGGAGGGGTCTTCAGAGTGCAAACACAACAATCAATCATTTCCAAGAGAGAGAAAAATCCCTTCTTTCTTTACCCAGGTACTTACCGTTAAATTTTTAACATTAAAATGAACCCAATTCAATACGAATGAGGAATCATGGTTCATTTCACTTTCGCATTGCAAATGAAAGGATAAACCAGAACAAATGCAAATGCAAAGTTTGAATAAATTAATTCACATTTCATTTCATTTCACCCTTTGCTTTTGTTTTTTTATTGCATTCAATTGCTCAAGTTTTAACTTAACGGTTACCTGCCTATGGTCAGGCAGCCCAATACATCACCACATCCGCATAGTTGGCTGGCTTAGCATTGGCATTCGTTTTAATTTATATAAAAAAAAATGATTTGTGATGTGATTGATTTGAAAACAGGTTGGAGGAAAGTGGATTAGTTGATGGTAACTGTGGACAGCTGATGTTGCATACAAAAGTGAAAGAGGAACGGAGGAATCATTGGATTCGTGAGTATGGGGCTTTGTATGCTCAAGCAAGGGTTGAAACAATGGATGCTTTGGATGCTATCCCAGATCTAATCCATGCAGATGAACTCAAGTCAAAACTTTTGTTCTCTGTTGTTGTGGTAAGAAAATTAAGAGATGAGATGATCAAATCACTGGCCAGCTTAGATCTGATGCATTATTTATGGCAATTTTAGTTGGCGTTCCGAACTGTCCAGACGCATTTGGCTGACGTGAAAAGACAAGTGAGGCAAGTTCTTCAAATGGAACCTACGAATGGGAAACGAGCTCCTCTCCCACAAATCCCATCACCTCATTCACATTCACAACAATCAAGTCTTCAAAATTTGATATCAGAGCAAAGATTTTTACAACCGCTTCAGGCTAGGGCCCTTGAGGCAATAGGGGATTATTTACAAAATTCTGGACAACGTTTCGACCTTTCAAAAGTCATCGAGGTAAAATTAGTAGTCTAAGCTATTTTCTAATTTCCACCTAATAACAATTTGTTTTGAGCAGCAAGTAGCAAGTCAACTTTGGACCACATTGTATGACTACCCCTGCCTTAAAAAATGTGATGGGCTGATGAAATACATTCGCACATGTGTAAATTTAGCATGGGGTCTTTCAAATCAAGTAAGTTTAAAAATTACGTATAGAACGATTGCCATTTCTCAAATTTAACATGGTTTTTTTCATCTTTAGACCCCCATGTGTGTATTGGAGTATGAGACCCGAGTTTTCATGAGAGAAATGCACGTGAGGTTTCATTCAGCGGATCAGTCCAGTGACACAATTCGGACTTATTTGTGGCCAGCTCTCCTTGAAGGTCCAAATGGTCCTTGTATTCACAAAGGTGTCGTCATTACTTAAAAGTGAAGTGCAATTAATAATTTTATATTCTGCTAAATTTAACTGGGGTAAAACAGACATACGATATTTTAGGAATTAATAATATTGTGTAAAACCGTTCCAGTTTGATTCTTAAATCTTTATGCCCCATTTATTCAATAGTTTAGCAATATTTAGTGCCATTTCATTCATTTTCCTCGAATGGGTTAAGCTATAATTTATTCACTATTAAATTCACAATCTGCGTTTAGCGTTTCTTAGTACATTAAGCTTTTCCAGGCCAAGGGTATGTACTATTCGTCCGAGGCTGAGTTGATTGTAAATATAACTCATTATATTGTACTTCCTATTGTATCCATTTTCTACATTTATATTTTGTATTCGGTGGATTTAGTTTGTATTAGAAAACCTGCACTCGTGGGTTAATTCGGCTGAACGTCTTTAGCAATCGTTCGTTAAACTTGTGTGTTTTAGGAACATGATAATTCGTGTAATTTAGAAGCTAGTGTTTGTAATAAAAATTGAAAACGGATTATGTTGGATTTTATTCAGTAGTGGCCATGATATTTTCTTTGTACCTAAGGTCGACCTTGTTGGCACCATTTCGAAGCTCCGCCCCTACATTTCGTTCACCAATCATCTACTTACACGTTTTTGTAGCTCCACCTTCGAATTTCTATCAACTAATCAAATTCGTTTCCCAACGCCTTTCCTTCATTTAATTCAATGCTCAGACACTCATCTGACCTATCGAGACATATACAGAAAATGGCGTCGTATGACTCATAGGGCCCGGTAGCGTAGTGGTAGTACACCGGACGTGATTCATCAAGAAGTTTGGCTGGGTTCATATTTTTTCAGAGTTGTATGTTAATATTCATTTTTCATAGAAAATCAAGGCCTGGAGGATATTGAAGAAGCTAAGCATATGGTAATATTTTACTTCATAACATGATCATGATGGTCATGACCTAGAACAGTTAATTCTTTACTTTAGCTGCTCTAATTCATTTCACCCTATTGTGGTATGTGTTCTAAGGTTATTTGTACTAACACAACTACTAAAGAATCTCGCCCAAATGTTAATTTGGTAAAGAACAGTTCCGGTGCAGAAGTTGGCTTGGGTGCTCCAAAGATGAATGATAATTAAACTGCCTTGCTACCTGAATACTAAAACAAGTACTGCTAAAATATGTTATAGTAGAAAATATTAATGGACTAGTTAGGAAAATCGGTCAAAATTTGCAAAGTTATGAGTGTAATATTGTGTAGTCTATGTTTATTTATCAAGTAAGTCTTTCTGGATTGTTACTTGTTCTTTTAGTTTGATATTCATTACAGAACTAGTGTTAACCTGTAGTGTGTTTTTGTCTCCAAATATGGACGAAAGAAGTATAATTTTGTGGTAGATAATTTATCTAGTTATTTATTTCCACAG